>VSMD01120012.1:0-13618 GCA_008750895.1 Mirza zaza | reverse complement strand
ACTGTCTTAATAGATGTGCATTCTCTAGCTCACACGTACTATAAGCTAAAAATAAATCCTCTTATCATCCTAAAAACACTAATGAGCAATAAAAATGTTTAACTATCATAGATCCCTATAAACTTTGGGAATTAACTTTTAAAGTTCAGCAAAATATTAGGTACTTAACACGAACATTTAAGTGATCTGTACAATACTTTAAATTTACAAGAATTGCTCAATGTCTAGAAATAATTTCCTTGAGTTTAAAGAGTACTAAATCTCAGTTTCATCGCCATTGTAACTTCAGGCTTTATTAACCTGAACAGGGAAATACAAACCCCACGTTCAGTGACAAAGAAGAGGCCGTCTTACAGCGCAGCCACTAATTATTTGTTACCCGGAGCCAATGAACAGGTGGAAAGGGGGCTACATATTCGAGACCTTTCTGGAGGGTATCCAGCGCATTTCCACCTTATCGACCAGCGTAAGTTACAGAAGGCACCTGAGAGGACATTCGCGCGGCTTTTGCAACCGGCGTTTCCTATGACAACAGCAAACTTTGTAAACAACTGTACAAAGACAGTTCAAATATCATGAAGCTTCCTATTTCATTCAAAAGGCAATGTTTAGTGTATAAAATGGGGTAAATTAAGATGTTAATATATTAAACAATTTATAAACATTTAAAATTACAGATATCTTACAAAACAGCTCTGTGATAAAAATTGTTTCTTCAAACAATAAGTGAACACAAATTAAACATAGTATAAAAAGTCTCTTAATTAGTATATATTAGCTGGAAGAAGGGTAGGAAGCAAAGTCATAGACTTGAAATCTAATAGCTTCACAACATAAAAGTATTCCTAATTAAACTTCACATATATTTTTAACACTGAAATATTTTAAAAAGTTGAAATTTTCAATAATTTCTTATTTCAAGGCCATGGAAACAAGTTTCACGTTGCTAAAGTTCTGTGGTGTATCATTTAGAGTTCGAGGACATTCGAGTTCAGTCCTCACATCCATTCTGCTCAGTGCTTCACTGGACAAGACCTTCTGCTGTGCTTTCTCCTTGAACTCACTAATTAAAAAGTCATACCCAACGCCCTGCCACAACGTCTAAGACGCATTCCTTAAACGACAGAATGTTGGCTTTGTTGCAGATGTGGTCTGAATCTCCAAGGATAAACAGCTCTCGGGATGAGGTTGCTATGACAATGTTGTTGCTAGGATAATTCCAAGGATCACAAGCAATACAACTACACAAATAATAATAACATCATGGCCGGGCGCGGTGGCTCACGCCTGTAATCCTAGCACTCTGGGAGGCCGAGGCAGGAGGATTGCTTAAGGTCAGGAGTTCAAAACCAGCCTAAGCAAGAACAAGACCCCATCTCTACTATAAATAGAAACAAATTAATTGGCCAACTAAAAATATATAGAAAAAATTAGCCGGGCATGGTGGCGCATGCCTGTAGTCCCAGCTACTTGGGAGGCTGAGGCAGCAGGATTGCTTGAGCCCAGGAGTTTGAGGTTGCTGTGAGCGAGGCTGACGCCACGGCACTCACTCTAGCCTGGGCAACAAAGTGAGACTCTGTCTCAAAAATAAATAAATAATGAACATCATTTTGCCGCCCTGGCAGGCAGCCACGCACTCTGACGTTCTCCACGCCGTCACGTGCCAACTGACAAACCAATAATTAGCGCAATCATGACACCCAGAACCACTGACACAGCCACAATTATCCACTTCTTCCTTCTCGTTTTGCTGTGATATTTAACAGCTATTTTTGGTTTCCTCTTTAGCGTGTTCTACGTAGTCTGTGGCATTCATAACGTTTTTTTCTGTTGTTGATCATTTCACCCTGGGTCTCCAGGAACATGGCCATGTCCATGAACATGTCGTGCAGCTCGCAGATGCTGGTCTCCAGCTTCATGATGTCCTTGTGACGAGACTCAATCTCACTGAGAGCTTGTCTAGTCATCTGTGAATCTGAAATGATGTCGCACGTGAAGACGGACGGCCTCCCGCTCTCCAGCCTCTCCTCCAGCCCCGCGCCCGGGCGGTGCGCCCGGTTACCTCCAGCGGGCGCTGCGTGCGCCCTTTGCCGCGTCCGGGAACGGCGTGCTCCGCCACGGCCTCCGCGAATTCCGCCACAGCGCCGAGCGCGCGTTCTTGGCGCCCGAAGATCCGCCCACTCTCGTCCCGATCGAAACTTTGTCAGCGGCCTTTAACTTGGCTCGAATTTTATTGGCCGTTTTCTTCATGTCTTTGTTCAGATCTTCAAGCTCTTTTATTTTTCCTTCTGGGTTTGGTGCAGAAAGAATGGTGCTGTGGTTTTTCTTTACTTCCTCCACAGATTGAGCCACTTTGCTGATACTGTTTCTAATCTCCTCAACCTGGTGGAAGAAGTCCTCCATAAAATGGTCCTTCTCAACAACAGTCGTGTCTCCATCGTCATTTTTCCTACACGCCGTCAGGTCTGGCCGCCGGTCCGCATCCCCGCTGGCGGGGCGGCGCTCCCCGCCACTCAGGCCTGCCCCGCGCCGCCTCCGACGGCCTCGGCCGGGCCGCGCGCTCCCGGGTCGCCGCCTCCGACGGCCTCGGCCGGGCCGCGCGCTCTCGGGTCGCCGCCTCCGACGGCCTCGGCCGGGCCGCGCGCTCCCGGGTCGCCGCCTCCGACCCCCGCAGGGCCCGCGTCGCCCCCGCCGCCCTCCGCTCAGGCCGGCGCTGCCACAACAACCCTGGATATAGTTTTATAGAATGATTCCAAAGACAGCTTTCTTTCTTTTATTTCCTTTAGACGAAGATTGGAAAGATAGTTCATGGTGATTTTTTAAAAATGTCTTCTAAGGGTTATTTGATACAAATCCCCTTTAAAACATTAAGAAACTCAGCCATTAAAATTCTTTAGTTAAAATTATACTTTATTAAAATGTAATATGTACATAGAAAAATGTACTCGTTAATCTTCATGGATTTTTATTTGCAGATGTAGAAAAATCAATAAATAAGACTACTCTCTGATCTTTATTATTATGATTGTTTTAAATTCCAGTTGCACTTCATGTAAAGAGGAACCAACTCAGTAACATTGGCTCTGAGCCAGGAGCATAGTAAGAATTTGAGTTTCCATCTCCTTCTCTCTGTGGTCATTGCTTTCTGCAATGGCTTTAAACATCTGTTTCTCTGTTCATGCACTCTGGATCCAGCCTGCCCGGGTTTTATCCTGGCTCCAACACAAAGTAGCTGTGTGATATTGGGCAAGTCACTCAACCTCTCTGAGCCTCAGTTTTTTCATCTGTAAAGTGGGAATAACAAATGTACCTACTGATAAAATGGTTTTGAGGACTGAATGAGTTAATATTTATTAAGCATTTATAACAGTGTCTAGTACACAGTGAGCCCTCTATAAGAATTGGTTTTTTAAAAAGTAAACCCATAAAAACATTCCCTATGAGAAAAAATTGAGGATTCCTCCAGTCTATAAATTAAGGGTACTGGTACGTTGAGGTACCAGTGACCTGATCCTACATCCATCTCATCTGCGGAGAGCTTCTGTTTCTTATTTCAAACAAGGGGAAGGAGCCCTCAGTGTCGGCTCCCCGGGGAGGTAGAGTTCGAACAAGGAGTCCTGGCTAGAAAAATACAGCTCAGCAAAGAACAGGCTCTCCCCAGGCAATACTTTAGAAAAACAACAATCTGCTGCTCCTTGATTAAAGGGTAGAAAACTAATTATCGTTTCCGGAGGGACTTGAGGCTGCTCTCTGCTGGGCTGTGACCTAGAGGAGCAGGGTGTGGCCTTCCCTAGGCTGTGATGAAGCCTTTCCCGCATGTGGGGTCAGGGCTTGGGAAGAGGGGAACAGTTCCCTTGCTTTTAAAAGCAACCCCTAAACACTTCAGAAACATCATTTGCAGGTCAGCATGTTGAATATGAAAAATAATCTTCTTAAATTAGATTTCCAAAAGACCTCTATTGCAAAACATCCCTTCAAAAACATTCTGTAATTTTTGCTAATTAGACCAGCTTACAATTAGCTCAAATGTTTGAAGTTCGGTGCCACCATCCATCCACTGATGATGTGGATCAGAATGCCATGAGGTAGTAGCTGGGAAACAGTTTTGTATGTGTGCTGAATAAAAACCAAGTACAGTAATTCTGGTTCCTTTAGTTAAGGGAGGGGAATGAAAAATTCCATCTTGTGATAATTTGTCTGTGATATTTCTCATCGTCTTTCATGCCATACTGTTAAGGGTGGAAAGTCACCACTGGTCTGTACCATTTCGCTGTAGATGACAAGAAAGGTCAAAAAAGTCTTATGGCTCTTTATTGGGCATCTGTCACGGTCCAGGTGTCTAGAGCTTGGGAAAGAAGCTTAGGGAGCTCGTGCTTCAATGGCTCCAGTGGACTGAAGGTGCCTATGCTCTCTGTCAGCTCACGTTCTATACAAGTCATGCTTCTGGGTAATCTTTGGACAAGTATCTCTGGGCTCTCATTCCCCATCTCTGTTAATATTTTCTTGTCACGTCACCAGGGACCTCTGCTTTGCCACATTCTGTGGGCATTTCTCCATCTTCCTACTTTGTGAAATAGGAGGATGCTCCCTCTTTGAGACGCTCTCTTCGCTCGGCCTCTGCGACGACCCTCTCCTCTCGGTTTTCCTGGTACCTTGGCAGGGCTCTTCTGGTGTCTGTAAGCTGACGGCTTTTAGACCCATCCAGCCGTCGATGCCGCACCTCCATCAGGGGTCCCCACTGTTTCAAGTGTGATGCGTCTGCTCTTGATTTTTGTCCCCAAATCTGCTCCTCCCACAGGCCTTCGCTATCTTCCCAGTTGTTCAGGCTAACATTCTTAGAACATCCTTTAATTCTCTTTTATTTGACCCTCTGTACCCAATCTACTGGAAGATTCTGTTGTCCCACCTTCAAACGTGTTCACAATTCCGCCACTTCTCATCTTGTCATCACCCCCCTGTCCCTGCCGCCCCTCACCCGCGCTGCCCCTGTCTGGCCCCCAGCACTCTCTCTCTCCTTGCAGCATTGAGGATGATCCTTTTAAAACTTAGGTCACGTTTCTCTTCTGCTCAGTGTCTTCCAGTGGCTGCCATCTCGCTCGGACTAAAACCCAGAGATCTCGCTGCAGACTTTCAGACTCTTACGGCCGTCTGCTTCCGGCCCCTCCATGACTTCCTCTGCCCTGGCTCACTGCTGACCCCGCTCCAGCCATCCTGGCCCTGCTGCCCTGGGCCTGCCTCAGGGGCTTCGCACATGCTGTCACATTCACCCAAGACACGCTCCCCATCTGGCAGGTCTCTTTCTTGGAGAGGCCTGCCTTGAGCACTCTCAGGGCATGGCAGCCACTCTCGCCTTCCCTCCCTACCTGCCTTGTTTTCTCTGTGGAGGTTATCGCCATCACCTGCTAATGGAAGCTCGAGGAACAGGGCCTGTGTTTTGCTCTCTGCTGTTTCCCTGTGCCTAAAGCAATGCCTGACACATAGTAGACACTCAGCAGATATGTAGAGCTAACATTTATCACCCACACAGTGCGAGCCAGCTAGCAGGCAGAGGGCTTTATGGGAATTGTTTATTTACTCCTCAGAGCAACCCTATGAAGTCCAAGGCTCATCATACTCATTTCAAGTTGGAAACTGAGGATTGGGGAAATTGCATAAGTTGTCCATGGTCGCTTGATGGATTTGGACTTGAACCCAGGTCTTAGAGACTGCAGAGCCCATGCTCTGACCACCTCGTGTTGCTGTTGTCTCTCTGTGGTGGCCTGACTTTGTTCTAGAAAGGTTGACGGTGGCTCACCAGCAAATAGAAATATGAATGAGCAGCCTGCGGCCCATCCACAGCCTTGACAATGTAAACGGGCAGGAACCTCGGTGCTTTTGTCTCGGGGGTGGTGTCTCTCGGGAGTGTGTGGGCTGTTGATGTGCTGTGGGCAGTTATGGCGTTTTGCAGGTACCCGTCCTGGATGAAGAGATGACACAGGAACCCCGCCAGGGTTAGTGAGGGGAAAACCACATATAATCCAAAGTGCTCTTAAACAGTGCTGGGAGGGGCCGTGCTGGTGCCTGGTCTTCCTCTCCTGCTCTCTGGCAAGTGCTCCCTGCCACTGTTCGCCCCCACAGCTCCAGACCAGCATGCCAGCTGGCTTGGGCCTTTTGTTCAGAAAGTGCCTATTTTGGATCCAATTCAGCCTGAGAGAGGCCTGGGAAGGAGACGACTGGGGCGAGTGCAGGTCCACGGCTGTGTGCCAGGCTTGCCCCCAGCTCCCTGTGCGGCACTCAGAGGGCCCGTGAGACGGTTTCAGCTATGGAAGTGGCTCTCTCCCTGTCGGCCACATGTGGTTGTATTCATGTCCCTGCAATGTGTGTACAAGGCCATTCTGTGCTACTGTTGACTGCAGACTTGCTGAGGGCAAGCACCATGCATTCATTCTTCACCTATTTCTTAAGCTCCTACTAAGTGCAAGGAGTGCAGCGACAGTAGTTAGTCCAAACCACAAAAGTCCCTGGTCTTCCTGACTTTGTCCCCCAGAAGGGGGCTAAATCTTACAGTGCTCCTTCTGTACGCCAGGTACCAAGAGCTTTCCATATATTAACTCATCTACTCCTCACAACAGCCTTGAGAGGGAGTCTTGTTAGTATCCCCTTTTTATAGATGGGGGAATTAAGGATCAGGGGTTAAGTCACTTGTCCAGTGTCACACAGCTGGCTGGCTCCAGAATCTGTGCTTTTAACTATTGAGTTGAACTTCCTCTATATGGCACCACTTGGGAAGCACAGGAAGTTACCACTGGTAGTTTTCCTTCTCGAAGATTGTACTCATTAAAAGTTGTTCTAAAGATACAAACTTTGCCAGAAGCTAAAGTGCAAAATGGAAACGCAGCAAAATGGCTCATGAGATCGTAGCAGATGGACCAGCTGTTGCTGCTGAATCTCTGAGACAGGCAGGAGGAGGACATGGAGAAAACAGAGGTGTGGGAATTCTTATCATCGTTGAATGACTCAAGTAAATGTGTGTCTTAAACAGGGACACGTAGGGCAATTTCTCACAAGCCCTGGTAACACTGCATGACTAAGCCACTTCCGTTATTCCCCAGCTGCACAAAATGCTTGCTCTCTCAGCTTTTATTTATAGAATTCCCTCTTCTGGATTAGTTAATAGGATTTTATTTCATATCATTATTCCATGAGGACTTTTTCCATTAAATATGTATGTTTTATTTTGCCTGAAAATATCTTTATTTCACCTGTACTTTTCAAAAATCATGGTAAAACACACATAAAATATTACCATTTGAACCATTACCAAATGTATCATTTTAGCCATTGTAAAGTGTATAATAATTCAGTGGCATACATGGAGCATGTTGTGCGTCCATCACCATTATCCAATTCCAGGACCTTTTGGTCACACAGAAGGAAACTGTGTCTCCATTAAGCTGCCTCCCCAGTCCCTCCCTTTCCCCAGCCTCTGGCAGCCACTTGTCTACTTTCTGACGCTATGGATTTGTCTATTCTGGATATGTCACGTAAATATGTGTCCTTTGTGGTCTGGCTTCTTTCACTTTGCATAATGATTTTAAGATTTTTCCATGTTGTAGTAGTGTCAGTACTTTATTCTTTTTTATGGCTGAATAATATTCTGTTGTATGGATATATCACATTGTGTTTATCCATCCATCAGTTGATGGACATTTAATACACACCTTTTAGTTAGAGCTACTATAGTACCAGCCATGTGCCAAACACTTTGCTACATGCTATATCCTGCGCATGTAACGAGTTCTTACATATCAATAAGAAAAAAAAATAGTACTTATTTATACAAATGAGCAAATTACCTGAATAGGCATTTTATAGAAGAAATACAAATTTACTAATGTCATGGATTTAAAAAACCATTTCAACCTCTTCTTTTTAGTTAAGTCTGGAATTAGTTTGAACAGAGTAGTCCTATATTATTTAGGGACAGCTCACAGACATTTGTTTGGAATATTCCCCATTTGGAGAAGAGTTGCATTTTTGCTCCATTCAAGTAAGTCATTTATACAGTTGTGACCCAGAGATAATTTCCCTTGATTTTTCCAGATATAGTACTACCATTTTAAAGCCTTTGTGAAATATTTGGCTCTTTTGGATATTTCTGAATTCTAATGGATACTAAAGTCTTTTTGGACAGTGCTCATTTTTCACAGGGGTCTCCATTTATACGTTTTCCTTGGTCGCCAACTGCTGAGATTTCATGCAGTAGATTTTCACAGTCAGAGACTCTTTGAAAATGTGTGTGTTATTTTTCTGTGCTATGCAGTATGGTAGCCACTGGTCACATGTGGCCAGTGAGCACTTGAAACATGGTGCCAATTAAGACTTGTTTTAAGTATAGAATACACTTTGGATTTTGAAGACTTAGTATGAAAAAATGTAAAATGTCTCTAACATTTTTTTCCTACTGATTATATGTTAAAGGGATAATATCTGGATATATTGGGTTAAATAAAACTATATTATTAAAACTAAACTTATCTGTGTCTTTTTACTTTTAAATGTGACAAATAGAAAAATGTAAATTACATGTGTGGCTCGCATGATATTTCTATTAAACAGTGCTGTTCTAAAAAACAAAAGCTGGCAGAGGGTGGCAAATGGGTGAGAGGAGTCGAATGGGCCCGTCTGACTTCACTGCCTTCAGAATTGTGAAAGTGCCTCGAGACAGGCCACACTGGGGCTGGACGCCTGCAGCAGCCTCCCAGCTGTCTCTCTGCTTTCGCTCTGCACCCCTGGCTCTCTCTTCCCCTCCCTATAGCCAGAGGGGTCTTTCTAAAAGGCAAATCTCATCTCATCACTCCCTGCTTTGTAACTCTTCAGTGGACCCCACGGCTCTACAGCCAAACTCTTCTGGCTTGTCCAGGCCTGCTCACATATTCAGCCTTATCTCATGCCTCCCTGCCTCCTTCCCCACCTTCTAGGACCTTCTGATAAATGCTATTATAACTTTCATTACATGCACAATGTATTTCACAGTAAAAGACTAAAAAATACATAATGTAGAAGATGATGTCCACGCTGGTGCTGCCCATGCCACCCAGCTGCGTGATCTGCCACTGCCGGCAGCTGGGACGGGCGCCCGCCCGGGCCTCCCTCTGCACGCACACAGCTGAGTCTGCGCGTTTGCGCCGCACCCAGCTCTGTGCCCGCTATACAAATGTGAACATCAACGTCCAGCCACCTTTGCTTCAGATTTTGTGTGTGTGAACAAATGAAATCTTACAGGTGTAGATAAAGCCTTCTGGGCGCCCATCCTGGGCCGTTACCCTCCCTGTCTCTGGAGGTAGCCTCTTTTCTGCGGCTGATAGTGCCGTTTCATCTGTAGGCTTACATTTTTACTGCATATGTATATGGCTATAAACAATAGAGTATTATTTTGTGTGTTCCTAAATGGTATCATATCATATTATGCATATTTCTTGAAACGTGGATTTTTATTCTTTTTTTCTTCCTTTTCTTTTGAGATTTTTCTTTAATATGTAATACTCTATGATCTTCCATTTTTAAGAATGAGCATAGCTTCGTTTAATCTATTTTCTTATTATCAGACATTTAAGTTGTCATACTTCTTCCAGTTCTTCATATGTGCCGTACTTTTCTCTACTTGTTAACTCTTGACTCATTTTATCTTGTCTAGAATAGTTTCTATAAGATTGAAATGATCGGGTTTTTGACTTTTTTTTTCTTCTTTTGAAAATTTGATAGAATTCATCAGTAAAACTGTCTGGGGCTGACATTTTCTTTCATTTCTTTCTTAGTAAATGGGGCTATTCAGGCTTTCTATTTCTTCTCTAAATGTTAGCTTCTGAAACCCACACTCTTAGGAGCTGTTCTGGAAATGGTTGCTAAGTGTCTTCTCAAGGAGATGAGTCGCATTTGTTTTCATGTGGTGGGAGAATACATTCTGTGCTAACCCTGAAGCCTTTTGCTACTGACCTTGTTCTGTTGGATTCCAGACACACACACCTGAATGTGAGCTCATTCCCTAGATACACCTGAATCCTGACTTTTCACCCCTGCTGTGGGCATTTCCCCATCTTACTAGGAGCTCTCCCAAGGGCGTGGGCCACGACTTTCCATTCCCACCTGTCACAGGACGGCAGCCCGACTTGGCTGAGCAGTCTCTGTCTTGTGCCGCACACCCGTGGCTTTCCCTTCAGACCTTCTGTGGAGTGGCGATTGCTGGCCAGCACTGTCCTCGTGACGTTTGCCGGACGGTGGGAAATGCCGCCTGGCAGAGAGCCGTGTTTCTAACCACGTGTGTGCACGTGCACGGGCAGGCTTACTCAAGAGGCCCGAGTGCTGGACGCAGACCAGAGGCCACTCCTCCAAGCCCTGTCCAGAAGCCCAGCTGTGCATCTTTGTGTCTGGGAAACCTGCAGAACCAAGTGTCATTGTTCTCACTTCGACTTTTGCTGACTGTGCAAAGACGTTGCTTCTACAACAGAGAAAATCCAGCCAGGACTGAGGGGCCCCTCCCTTGGTGAGGACCTGGCCATGGTGCTTCTACGATGCTGTACTGTATGTGCCGGGGTCCCTACTGGCTTCACGAAGGAGTCTTCCCAGCAGGGTGGTTCTCGTTCCCTGAAGCTGTCCGTTAGAACCACCCGGCTGCTGGTATCTGGCTGGGGAGAAGGAGGAAACTACAAGGAGGGTCTTATGATATCAGATTAGAATTGTTAAAAGGACTTCTGCTAATGTGAGTGATCCAGAAGCCAAGATGGTGGTGGGGTAAAAGGGGGGTGGGAGCCAAAAATTAGGGACAGCCCTTTTCTTGGTAGATCTCCTGGCAGTTTCCGCAGCTGAGAGGGGGCACCATAGTTGTCTAAGAGTGCCCAGATTGATGGATTTCCACTGATGCTTTTTCTTTGGCTGGAGGCCTGGCAGTGTGAGGCCCTGCTAAACAGGTCCCCTCCACAGGGAGCCCCAATGCAACATTCTTTTAAAAGCATGCTCTGCTCTGTTTGGTGGGACTTCTCTTCATTTGAGAAGGGCTGCACCCTCTGGATCTGGAGTCATACACATCTGGGTGTGAATCCCAGCTTGGCCATCTGCCAGCTGTGTGACTTACAGCATGTGGTCTAACCTCTCTGAGCCTCAGTTTATCTCCTCTGTAAAATGGGGTGATATCCCCATTTATCATAATGCTATATAATATTGTATAAAATTATATTATGAGATAAGGTTATTATTTTAAAATATGTAATACATGATAACATATCATGTATAAAACTTTATATAATACCACTACAATGCCATCTGTATGTCATGCATTAACAATGGAATATAACATAATCTAATAACCTATTTTATAAGGTTATTATGAGGCTTAGATTATGTAAGCAAAGTGCTTAGTCCCTGTCACACCAGTGACTGAATTGCTGTTAATTATGATGATAATTATTTAGTAACAATATGTGTGGTCTTCTGTGGATTGCAACATATAAGACAAGGGCACATTTTTCTCAGAATGTTCTGGTATATCCTGTTGCTTTGGAAGCAGTGAAGCTCACAGATAATTAGGAAAGCAAAGCTCAGTTATATGCCAGGAGGGGAAGGAGCAGTGTCCAGGGAGAAGTCTTATTGAAATCCAGGTGTTTTTTTTAAGGCAGAAGTTTCTTTTCAGAAGAACTTAGGCCAACATGTTACTTAATAGAAAATTATTAAATGTAAATAACCACCCCCATGTCTCTGTTTATCTTGAGATGTTATTAGCCTGGGTTTCTGCTGCCGTGCGTGAGGCGGAGGAGGAGGCCTGGCGCACAGGGACGTGAGACCCCGGTTCCCCTGTGTTTGTGACTGTCCCAGCTCTTCTGCAGCTAGCTCGTGCTTGGGCTTCAGTGCTGTTCTTGCATCCAGGCTTTGAGAGGGAAAAGGAGGGGCGCCCGGTGGACACCTGTGAGAACTTAGCAACCACAGCACTGGAGTTAGAGCTCTCAGCTCATCTTGACTCAACATGGAGCGTATTATTTCCCCTGTTTTGCACATAGGAACACCGAAACTCAAGAAAGTAAGCCTTATGTTCAGAGTCACACAGCTAATAAAACACCATGGGGTTTGAGGTCAGACAACTGAGACCAGAATCCTAATTTCACCCATGTGATCCTGATCAAATCACTTCATATCCCGAGGCCTCAGTTTGTCTATTAAATGGGTACAATGATGCATCCTAGTTCACAGAGTGAGAGTCAATGAGATTAACTGTATAAAATATTGGCATATGCCTTTTTTTTTTTTGAGACAGAGTCTCACTTTGTTGCCCAGGCTAGAGTGAGTGCCGTGGTGTCAGTCTAGCTCACAGCAACCTCAAACTCCTGGGCTCAGCAACCTCAAATTCCTGGGCTCAAGCGATCCTTCTGCCTCAGCCTCCCAAGTAGCTGGGACTACAGGCATGCGGCACCATGCCGGGCTAATTTTTTCTCTATATATTAGTTGGCCAATTAATTTCTTTCTATTTATAGTAGAGATGGGGTCTCGCTCTTGCTCAGGCTGGTTTTGAACTCCTGACCTGGAGCAATCCGCCCGCCTCGGCCTCCCAGAGTGCTAGGATGACAGGCATGAGCCATCACGCCCTGCCCTGGCATATGCTTTTTAAAATGCTCAATACCTGTTAGCTGCTGCTATTATTGTAATTTCCTTGTATTTTATTTATCTCTTTTGTATGCTAGAGCCAACAAAGACTTTACTCAAGGGTGATGTGCTGCAAAGCCTGTGCACTGGTCCCTACATGCTTTCTGCCTTGCGTCGTTGCTGATCATAGCAGAGAGGTCAAGGTAACGGTGACTGTCGTGCAACCAACAACACCCTTTTGGCACATCAGTGACCAAAACCCCAGGAAAAGTCCAATGTAGACCTTTTCAGAGATGCTTTTCAAGCAAACGTGAAATCCGAATATCCATATTGAAAGATACCACATTTTTGGGGGGAGTAATTTGTTACTCCACAAAAACATTGAAAAAGGTATGTTGGCAGCTACAAAATTTGATTCAATTTACAAGACAGAAATAAGGAGTTTCCAGTGTGCCGGGAGCCTCTTTGTGCCAACCTGAGCCAACTTGCAGCTGCCTCCATCACTTCTAAGGAGACCTATTCATGTGCAAGATTAATAGGTGAGGAAACCAGCTCCAGCATGCTAGGCAGTGGCTAAATGTCCTGCGGATCATCCTTCAAAAACTGGAGCTCAAATGTGGCCTTAATGCAGACATTGGGACTCCCCAGCGTGTGTGTGTAACAGGGAAAGTTCTAGGCTGAGCCACAGCTGGAAACATCACCTGATGGTGTCCATTTGAGAATTGTTTCTGTGTGAAAAGTCAAGACAAAGATTGGGAGTCTCATCTGACTTCTCGACTGCAGCCACGTTGCATTTTAGATTTTATTTTGTGCGGGCAAAGTGTTTGCTATTTTAGAAGACTCTGGGGCTTTCCTCCCAGGGCACTGGGAAGGAGTTTGGAGTGAATTTGGATGCTGTAGATTGCAGAGCTGTAGAAAACTGCAGCTGCCGGGTTTGCCTGGGCCATTTCTTGAGGCACCTCTCTTTTTGATGAGCCTGCATTCAAAACCAGTGATTTCCTCTGAATAC
>VSMD01120011.1:0-57534 GCA_008750895.1 Mirza zaza | reverse complement strand
AGCGTTCCTTTCTCTCTGCATCCACACCAGCAGGCAAGATGCTATTGGGAAGGGATGTTTTGGGAAGGAGACAAAGCAAACCCCACTGTAGAGTAAATACGCCCCCCGGCATCACTTGCTCCCTGAATCACAGCCCTCTTGTGGACACCCAGGCACAGCGGGCAATGCAGGCAGGAAACGTCTCTGCACGTGGCCCTTCCCCGAGCAAGGCTGTGCCGGACCTTGCTTCCCACTTCGTCTAACTGAGGGGACTCTCAACATCTTCAAATTCCTACGTGTGGCAGAGACGACTAGCCGTCCCCTTCTTTCGCTGCGCCCTTCTCTCTTGGCACTCGACTAACGAGGATAAAAGATGGCACCTCCCAGCTTCCCTTGCAGCTAGACGTGGCCATGTGTGTGTATGTTCTTCGGTGAGACACGCCACGTGCAACTTCTGTGTCCTGCCTTCAAAAGGAAGAGGCAGGCTTCCCTCCTTCCCTGTGTCTCTCCCCTCCAGCTTCAGTCTGCAGTGGGGGTGAAGCCGTCCTGGGCTGTGCTGACCACGGCAACATTTTGGGGGTGACAGAGCAACACGCTACTGGGGGAGTCTGGATCCCTGACACCCTTGCCCAGTGGGAGCTGCCACGTGAACTCGAACATTCAAACGAGAGAGAAGCACGCTTCTATCCTGCCGAATCAGTGATTTGGGGGGTCTCCCTCACAGACGCCGATCCTTTTACCTGATTCATTCTACACCTACCTAGTGACCTATGTGGCTTCCAGGTAGCGGCTTGCCTTTGTCTGCCCCGTAGCAGCAAGGAGAGGAGCCGAGATTCTCTGCCAAAGTGGCCAGTGCAAGATTAAGGCGACTTGCTTTTATCCCAAACGTAAGCCTCGGTGCTTCCTCCCAAGGTGGAAAATTAAAGGCATGATGAATGAGGTGCCTTTGCCACTTAGCTGGCCTAGTTTACACGCCGCTGGTGAGGAAATACTGCACTTGAGATGGAACAGGTAAGAAATAGCAAGGACCCCGTATGAAGAATTAATAAGATGCTGAAAATGGAAGGAAAAAAAGTTATTTGGTTACCCAGGAGAGGTGTGGAGAACAGCCCCACCAAGCCTCGCTCCACCAAAAATACAACGAATACCTCACATACGCTAACCCGTTCGATCCTCACAAGTATTCCACAGCAGAGGGACTGTTTGTATTCATCATTTCACTTTCATATAGGACCCAAAGAGGCTGACCGATTGGGACAAAACCACATATGTTCCCAGTGGGGGAGCTGAGCCTTGAACCCCAGTTTCCAGGCTGGCTTAGGAGGCCACGTTGTTACCTGTGGCACCACGTGGCTTCATGGGATACCTGGGCACGCAGGTACCATGTGAGCAAAACCTTTACCTTTGATGCAGAATAAATAATAATTTTTTTAAAAAAATGGAAATAGGCTCATTTCTACTGTCGTTTGCCATTTTCTTATGCAGATCAGCCAGGTAGGAGAAGCACCCTCAACCTTAACAAGAGTCCCTTAAACTTAAAGGATTTGGACAAAGTGGACAAAACCAGCATTGCACGGTGGCTCGGTGGCTGGGAAAACTCTGAACACAGTCTCTGAGACACACAGGCACGTGGGGGCATTGGGAATCCAGCCCCACAGCCCTGCTCCAGTATCCAGTTTGTTCTCCGAGGACCAGTAGCTCAGCGATGGCTGCGGGGGAGGGGGATGACCTCACCTGTGCCTCTCGGGAAGGCAGGGTCTCCCAGGTGAGGACACACACCTGCTAGCGTCAGGACTTGGAACAGCGGCTGCTCAGCCTTCCCTGCGTGACTGGCCTGGCGAGCGCTTGAGAGACTTGTTAACTTGGTGCTATAAATCATCTCTGGACAGATGCTATGGATATATTTACTTTGTACATTTTCAGTTTTGACCGGGGACTGCATGTCAGACTGCGATGGGAGTGAAGAAAAAAAAAAAAAAAAAAAAACACAGAAACTCTTCATTCTGAACGACCTTAAATCAGGCTTGCGTGCGTGAAGGAATAAACTGCTGGAGGTGAGGCCGGGCCGGGAGCTGGGAAGGGTCTCTCGGTGTACGGGGACAAGTTCCTCAACATTTCCTTACTTAGGGATTTCTTCTGTTTTTGCGGGAGCAGTAGGGGGCTTTAGAGTCAGCCGGTCAAGGATTAAAATACTGACACGGGCTCTTCGTAGCTGTGTGAGCTTGGCAAGCAGTTTAGCTCTTCTTGGCAAGCAGTTTAGCTATCCCAGCGACACGTTGCTATGGTACAAACACCCCAAAACTTAGTGGCATAAGATAAAAACAATCATTTTCTTGTCTTTCGTGGTTTCTGTGAATCAGGAATTCCAAAAGGGCTTGGCTGGGTGGTTTTGGCTTGGCCCTCTCGTGCAATTCCCGTGAGACAGTGGCTAGAAGTGGAACATGGGGCCGGAGCAGCAGGGAGCTGGTTGGACATCATCCTCTCTTCGTAAGGCCCAGGGGTCCTCCTGGCGGTCTCTCCGCACGGGATAGTTGGGCTTCCTCACAACATGGCGGCATTAGGGCAACAGGACTCCCTCCATGTTGGCTCAGGGCTCTTTTATGACCCAGCTTTGGAAGTCTCATCGTGTCACTTCTGCTGAGCACTAATGGCCAACCCGTCACAAAAGCCCACCCAGCATCAAGGGGAGGAGACAAAGTCACCACCTGTTAATGCAAGGGTAGCGAGATTCCGGAACGTGTGGGTTGGGAACGTGGGATGGCATGTTCACTGGGAATATTTCTGGACAAATACAGCCTGTCACGCACAGTGTCATTATTTTCAAAACTGAGCATACTCATAGTCGCCGTGTAAGGTGTAGGGGAAACAGGTGATGGTGTGGGCATGGTGTCCAATAGCGTGCAGGTCCTCACACCCAGTGCATGCCCTAAGCACTCGTTCTACCTCCCCAGCATCTATTCCTCCTCCGTGGAAGCGTCCGGATTTCCCCTGAGGAGGAAATGTTCCTGCATTGAAGGCAGCCCTGATGGGGTGACAGGCCAAGGGAGGGGCTTGTCACTTTAAGCAGGACCGAGCAGTGGAGAAGCCCCTTTGCCATTTGAGACGTCAGGTTTGAGAGGCCAGACGTGGCTTTTCAATGCCAGGAAAATCTCTCTCAGGCACCTTCACAGCTTCTCCCCAACAGCTTCCCACCTCTCGCCCCCCCAGGTGCCTCCAGAAAATTCTCTTGGAAGAGTTCAGCTTCTGCAAACGGCAGGAACCAACGGACAACCTCGACTGTCCTGGGCTTTCACTTTTGCCACAAACCTCCAAGGAGTCGGGGAAGCCGCCAAAGGTCTGGCGCCCACTGCAAGTGGGAGGGAGGGGAAACTTTCTGTGGAACCCCACAGTTTGCATATCAGTAAGTCATCCTGCCACAGATGCGAGCAGGAGCCTGCTATACGTTTGGGGCGGGCGCCTCATTTAACCTCCTTGGGGACCCGGAATGTAAGCTCACGCCACTGATTGGGAGGTTTTTAATTTGCTGCCTTTGAATATCTGCTACCAAGGGAGGACTTGGTCTCCTTTAGGGAAAAAAGCAGATTATTTTAGCATATCGTTCCCTAAGCGCTGCTGAAACCGTTTACACTAAGCAGCTAGGAGCACGTTCGCATTCCAGAATTCTAACAGAACAAACAGCTGAGTACAGCTATGGATATAAGGCCTGCAATGGAGACGGCTTAAATGAATACTAATGGGCACGGTGTGCACCGTTTTCAGTGATTTTAGTTTTTGGAAAAGGCCTTCTGTTTATTACCTGCGTGATTTGCTTCTCTCCCCTGCAGCAGAGAGTCCCTGAAGCGGGATGTTGGCTTTTGAATGAAGGACCTTGGGGGATGCAACAGCTGCTCGGGTTGCGGGGGGTGGGGGAGGATGGGGAGGCATCATCTGGCGTTCTGTGGGAGCACAGAAAGGACCCCAGAAAGTCTCCCCCAAGAACAGCTGGAGAAGGATGGCTTAGCTGCCACCCCAGGGACCTAGAAGCTGGGCTGCAAGAATAGCAGGGAGGGAGGAACGGCATGCCACCTGCCGGGTCCTGGTTAGGGCTGGCGCTCGGTTCAAGCTAAGGTAGACGGCGGTGAGGAACTGGGGTTCATCCACTCGGCCGCCCCTGTTCCTCACACAGTAACACCATCCAGCTCGTCACCCACCGGGCGCCGAGTTCACACGGGGACAATCTTCAAGTATCTCTCGCCTTGACTCCCTGATACGACTCCCATGGATATGTCACCTTGCGAGGCACAGCGACTTGCAGGTGTGATTACATTAATGGTCTTGAGATGGGAAGATGATTTGAGTGGGCCCAGCGTGACCCCCGGGTCCTTGTATGGCTGACGGATACACCAGGTTTTTAGATGAAAACACGTTCACGAAACAAGTTGATTATTCACAGGCGAAGAGGCCGGGTGTGAGGTGAGAGGGAGGGGTGCAGACTACGGCTAGCTGGGGATTTTGTGTGTCCCGTTTGCATGCGTTCTCTCACAACGCCGTATGTTTTCAAACAAACGATAGATGCCTGTTGTTTTCAGCCACTACGTTCGCAGTCATTTGTTACAGCAACAACACGAAACTCGCACAAAGACACAGGCGATGCCAAACTCACGGAGCACATAACTAAACCAGCGGTTCCCACATTATTAAAAGTTCCTCCTTTCACCCTCTCTTTGCTTTTTTTTGAGACAGAGTCTCGCTTTGTTGTCCAGGCTACAGTGAGTGCCGTGGCGTCAGCCTAGCTCACAGCAACCTCAAACTCCTGGGCTCAAGCAATCCTCCTGCCTCAGCCTCCCGAGTAGCTGGGACTACAGGCATGCGCCACCATGCCTGGCTAATTTTTTCTATATATACATTAGTTGTCCAATTAATTTCTTTCTATTTATAGTAGAGATGGGGTCTCGCTCTTGCTCAGGCTGGTTTCGAACTCCTGACCTTGAGTGATCCACCCACCTCGGCCTCCCAGAGAGCTGGGATTACAGGCGTGAGCCATCTCTTTGCTTTAAAGTAGCATTTCCCAGAGATCTGCTGGTGGCCCCGGGGGGGAGGGGGGATGTTTAGCGGGTAACTGGACGACGGTTTACAATCACACCTATAGTTTCGCACTTATTGCCATGCACCTTCAAAAATAACAAACACAGACTCAATGTGTAATTCCAAGGATATTAGCACTAAAAGCGAAAGTGAATAGTTTAAATATCAAAGCAATTGAGAGTGGATTTAAAGAAAACTCTTAAGCGCGTCGTGGTCCAAGTGGAGCATGGGTCCAGCTGATCTGAGGTTCTCGTGGTGCTGCCCACTGACCAAGCCGACCCTGCGTCCTCTCGGCAATATCCTTTGGACAAATTCCTCTCCTGCTTAAATAAGGTGGGACCACCCCTTTTTGCTGCATCTAAGCACATTCACTGGTGTAGACATCAGGATGTCCTTAGAAACAGCATAGAGTTTCCCTTTTCATCAACTGACTTAAGTTAAATAAAAAAGGCAAATCAATCTGAAGACTGGGGTGGGTGATTCGTGGCCGAGGGAACCCCAGTTTGGATGGTGGGGCTGCCATTCAGGTCCTCCCATTGAGTGGTCCCTTCCTGGTACAAGCTCTCCCCATGTCATGGGTCTAACTGACCCTTTGCAATGCTTCTTTCTCTACTTTGGCCTGTTCAAGTTCTCTCCTCCTGTCCACCCTCTCCCAAAACATGGGAAAAGACTAGCCAAGGAAACTCGCGTGTGATGTTTACGGTAGCTGCGACCAACAGGACTGGAATGAAAGCGGTGCTCCTAGCAGCCTCAGAACAAACAGGGTGGCCACCAGGACTCTGCAGAACTTGAGACCATGGGGCTAATATCCCTCACTTTCGTTCTCATTCAGGTTCCCACTGAAGAACTATTTGCATATGTAAACTCACCCTCTGCTAATTAACACATTCACTTTTATTTGCATAATCAATGCAAATCGTATAGGTTAATTAGACTTTATATGCATTTGATTCAGGAAATTTCATTTGGCCTCTGATCTCCGGCTTATAACAAGGGACCCACAAACACTTTTTTTTTCCTGGCCGTTTTTTCACAAGTTCAAAGATTTAGACACCCGACCAACTTCACCCACGAGATGTACTAAAAATCCTTCTGGGGTAATGAGGGTGAGGCTTGGTGTTTGAGTCAGTAAGTTGTTCAGGACACTACATTTTTTTTTCTTTTTTTTTTGTGGTTACATATTGAAGAAAGGACTGCAAAGGGTGTTCTCTGGACAAAAGAACAGGGTGTTTCTAAACAGAGCAGAGAATCTGCAGAATTTTTCCCAGCAGCCTTGCAGCCTTTGCTTAAGAAAATGTGTCCAATAAATGGAACATTTCTTCCCTTAATACTAATCCCTTCAGGAAAACACACTGATGGAATATACCAAGAGCCCTGGAAAATAATTTCGCTTTTCGATTCTAAGAAGCTACCCTGAGGACTAAAAGAAGTGGGCAAAGATTGATGTGGAAGGTGTTTTACTGTTGTATTATCTATATGCATGTAACTTGGGAGCAACCTAAATGTTCAAAAACAGAGATACGGCTATTTATATCGAGCTCAATTCACCTGATGGAATATTATAACGTTATTAAAATGTTTTTGAGAATATTCAATGTCAAGAGAAACTGTTTCCAATATGAGTGAAAATAAAAGAGCCCTAGAAATCTGGATGTATGTGATGATACCAAATTTGTAAAATAAATAATCTACTATACATTTATTTACTATATTTACCATATAGCAATGTTACATATGCATAATACCCTAAAAGGAAATAA
Organism: Mirza zaza; assembly: GCA_008750895.1. Taxonomy (NCBI): domain Eukaryota; kingdom Metazoa; phylum Chordata; class Mammalia; order Primates; family Cheirogaleidae; genus Mirza; species Mirza zaza. The sequence continues at coordinate 50,731 of VSMD01120011.1, read as the reverse complement.
ACTGGTAAGTTTGCCATGGTTACCTTTGAGTAGTAGGGATATTCGTATATGATCTAAGTTTTTTCCCCCCTCATGTAACTCTGTTTTCCAAATATTCCAAAATGAGTGTGCATTGCTTTTATAACCAGAAAACAATCATTTCAAACAATCGTCCAGGGTGTCTATAGGGACTGTCACATAGCAGGTTTCTAACCTCAACTTTAACCCATTATTGGCCCGTCTGTCACCTCCTTTCTTCAAATTCTTTCTCACTGAGGCCTAAACCTAACCCTTTATGCAAACATGAGTGCTTTGTAAAAGAGTTTCTTCTCATTATCCAGGAAGGGCAAAGCCCCCAGTCAATAAACTCAGGTGCAGAGAACACAGGAGCCTTGGCAGAGCAGAGGTGACATCACACTGTCCTGGAGCCCATGACCACAGGACCACCCTGCCCTGCTGCGTGTGGCCGGTTGGGACCACCGCCCCTGGGGCAAGTGCCTCCAGGTTTCCGGGCTGTGGGTTCAATAGCTCCGCTAAGCACCGATTAACGTGAGTCTGAGTCCAGCCTCTTAGGCAGTGACCGGGCCCCGGAGCGGCAGGTGCCGGGGGACAGGCCCACTTACCTGTTGCGTGCGCTGGGCCCCAGGCGCTGGCAGGCCACGGTGGCGGTGACATGCTTCCCGCCGCTGCCCAGCTCCTGCTGGACGCCCCACTGCCGAGGCTCACTGGTCTGAGCGCTCAGGATGTTCACGCCTTTCTTCACCTTGGCTCTGCAGGGGTGGAGATGGGCGAGAGAGAGAGCCACAGGGTTAACGACTCGGCCTTTCCCCACGAGCCTGAGCCCCGAGCGCCACCAAGCTACCTTCGTCACTTTCTTTTTTGCATTTGCACTTTTTTCATATCCGGTGACGGGCAGGCAAGGTGCAGGGGATGGTGGAAATGCTCAACCAACCCTGGGGCGGATGGGAGTCGGATTTGCCCCAGAACTTGCCGTCCCGGTCAGAGGGCAAGAAGAAGGGGCCCCTGGGACTGTCCTCAGACTAAGAGGTCACACCACAAAGTGGCTGAGGCCAAGCACTCAGCCAGCCCAGGTTAGCCGTTCTCCACCAGGGGCATCTGTGCCCTGCCAGGGACATCTGGCAATGGCTGGTGGCACTTTTGTTTGTCACAATTGAGTGTGGGAGCGCTGTCATCCAGTGGGGAGTGGCTCTGGATGGGGCTAACCAGCCCTCGACGCACAGGACAGCCCCCGCCACGCAGAACCGGCCAGTCCCTTGTGCAAAGCGAGAAAAGCTCGGGTCTACCTGTATACTCTAGTCTCACCGCTTTCTGAGCCGTGTGACATTGTGCAAGCTATAATTTCTCTGCGCCCCGCTTCCCGCCACTGTGACGACAACAACGGCCTCCATTATAAAGCTGTCGTAATGGATATAAAGAGACTGGAACAGTATCGGGCACATGATGTGCACTTAATAAATGTTAGCTAATGTTAAATGGCTCCAGGGACGCCCCCGACCTGCTTAATATAACGTGCCTGGCGCACACTCCAAAGGCGAATTAAGTCAAGGACCACTCAGCCTTTCTAAACTTCACTCTCCTCATCAATAAACTGATGAGAGACATGGCAGATTGAGCACAGGCATCCACCTATGCTGCCTTCCTGAATCCCGCCTACAGGAGAGTAAAGGAAAACTGACTTTAAAGGCATAAATCCTTGATGGGGAGAGGGGCGGACCTTGGAAGCCAGAAAGCAGGTGCACAGGGGTGACATGAGTTAGCAGGTGACACAAGTTAGCAGGTGACAGGAGTTAGCAGGTGACAGGAGTTAGCAGAACACCAAGAGCCGTCGGCTGTCTGTGAGAAAAGCTGAGAACCAAGGCAGTTTACACTGTGGAATCTCCCCGACTCTGGGATTGGGGTACCAGCCACCTCTACAAGTGGGAGTGGGTGAGGACTAAAGTAGAGAGGCTCAGCTAAAAGCCTGTTCACAAAGCAGCAAGGTGCAGATGTGCTTTGACTTCAGGACTCCATCCCTGGCATGGGGCATCAGAAGGAGTTGAGAATTGGGGTACCATACTAAACACAGAGGGACTATATATATATATATATATATATATATATATATATATATAAATGAATGCCCAGGAGGGAGAAAAATAGGCCCTTGAAAATTAAAACTATTATAGCAGAAATAGAAAATTGGTGGAATGGCTGAAGGATAAACTATCTGTGGAAATCTTCTAGGAAGAATAGAAAAGACAGAGATAGAAGATAGGATAAAAGATAAACTCAGAGGATGACTTTGAGGTTTGACATGTAAATAGGAGGGGGGGGGGAACAGAGAAAAGAGACAGGTGGAATCATCAATGAAATAATTCAAGAAAATTTCCCCAAATGAAAGGATATGAGTTTTCAGGTCGGAAGAGCTCACTACATGATCAGCACAAGAGATGAGAACAGACTCACAGGGAGCCACACGATCGATACATTTCAGAACATCCGGTACCCCGAAGTGAATTCTACAATCCCCCAGAGAGACAAAAACTATCAAGCAATCAGAATGGATTAAGAATTCATAACTGCCACTTTGGAAACTCAAAGACATTGAAAAACATCCTGAATATTCCAAGGGCAAATGATTTTCAGCCTAGAATACTGTATCTGGTCTAATTATGAATTCAATGTTTCCACACATGTGAGTTCTAAAAAATTCACCCCTTCCACCCATGCTTGAGAAACTACTTCAGGACGTGCTCCATCAAAGCAGAACAGAAACCTAGGAAGAAGACACAAGATGAGGGGAACAGAGTCCAATCCAGGTGAAAGGAACCAGGGTTGATGTGAATAACAATCTCAGGATAGCAGCAGAGCATGAGGCGTAAGGAGAATTCTGGCAAAGATGTCTCCAGGAAACTAAAATTTTCCTAATAAATGTGAAATGGATGCCTGCTTTGTGAGGATATTCAGACAACTAGTGGAGAATCTGGAAATAAATTTGAGCTAAATCCACAGAAAATCAAGAAAAGAATAAAACCAAATCAGTTTTAATTCTGAAGATAATAACTCATTATGCAGAAGAGGAAAAATAATCATAATTTAATACTGGATTTTACTGTAATTAGCATAAGTATTTATATTTTAAGCACTGAATACAAATCTAGACCAAATCTTACTATACTGGAAGGGGGTATACAGATAAAAAGGAGGGCACTTAGTGGGGGGGGGACATATCCTGATTCTCTACAGTGGGAAACTTATTGCCTAAAATGCAAAAAAAAAAAAAATTAAGAAATATCAACATCAATGTGTCACTTTATGATATGGATGTAAATACCAGACGAGAACAGGATTTTGCCTTTGTGCACAGAGAAAGACAGCAAAAGAGAGCAGGGTGCTGTAGTATTATTTTAAATAACTTTGTATTTTGAAACAATTTAGCAATTTGAGAGTAATAAGAAATTGCAAAAAAATAAAATACAAGCTTCCCATATACCCTTCCCCTAGTTTCCTGCAAATGATAATATTTTGCATAGTCATGGCTCACTGCCAAAGTCAGGAAATTGACGTTGAAGTATACTATCAACTCAAGTACGTGAACTAAAATAAAATCTTAAGTCCCCCAGCTGACTGAATGGACCCCCTCTTGGCCAAGGGGAACCCAGAAATACCCTAAAGCTGAGTTGCTGCCATGAGAAGGGAGGTCAGTCATGGCCCCCCCGCCCCACTCTTTTCTTGGAGATATCCTTTGTGACTCATGAACAGGCTTAAAGCCATGCAAGACAAAGCTTGAACCACACTTGCAGGTCATCAGTTTACCTAACAGATGACTTGACTCTATGGCCGGTGGCTTGTCTATGATTAACAGACATCCATATCTTAACTTAAAAAAACATTCCAAGCCTTTAGACAAAGCTTCGTTTCTTTAACCAATCACAAATAAAAGGATCTTCAAACCCACCTGTAACCTGTAATGCCCCTTGCCTAGAGATGTCTTGCCTTTTCGGGCCAAACGGACATACGCCTTCCATGTATTGATTTATGACTTTACGAGTAATCCCGGTCTCCCTATAATGTATAACACCGAGCTGTGACCCAGCCACGGTGAGACCACTTGCTCAAGGCTTCCTGCACCTGGCTCTCTGGGCCATGGTCACACATATTCAGCTCAGAACCATCCTCTCTCCATTATTTTACGGAGCTTGGGTTCTTTTCCACTGACAGGTACAGATCTTGCTCGGATTTCATTTGTTTTCACATGAACCTTTTTTGTGTCTACTTGTGTGAAATTACATCACATGTGCAGACGGGAACAACCATCACCATAATCGCCATGTGACGTGGTTCCATCCCCACAAAGCAGCTCTCTGTTCCTGGAGGCAGCCACACCCTCCCCCAACCCTAACCCCTGGCAAAAACTGATCTGTCCTCTACCGTTACAGTTTTGCCTCTTAGAGAATGTCAGATATTTGTTTTTTCGGTCAAGGAATTCTGCAGGGCTATTTGACTTCTTAGATTAATATGCAAGGTTATATCTTATGAAAGTAACAGCTTAACAAATTACACACACACACACACACACACACACACGCCTCTCTCCTGCTGACCTGCCAGAGTGGAGGAGGTAAATCCTTGTGAATGATCAACAGGCGGACTCAGCTGAGAAACACAATAACCAAATGGTCCCCAGGAGGGAACCAAGGGGGTGGGAGCCGGTGACAAACCACATCATCACATGACAAATTAGCGTTTTGCAAATCAGCATCAACCTACCTGCACAGCAGCTTTAAAGTATATCAGCCACGGCAGCCACCTTCTCCCTTACAAACTTCTCCTGAGTCCTGCATTTAAAATGATTTGGTAAAGACACTTAACACACGTGCTGCCAGGAACACGAGGAGACCACGGTGTGCTGGAGGGACAAGGATTAAAGATGCATTGGCCTGCAAAAGCCCCCACCACTGTTGTAGGGGGTAAAAGAAACACCCCAGTCAGTCTTCACAGCCCGGACACCTTCAACCTCCGCTGCGGGAAATGCCCCATGCGACGTGGCTTTGCTTGAAATTGGCTTTCTGCTGCGTGTGGATTTTGCTCGAGATTCCGGATTTCACCGAAGCTACAAATTGTCCTTTCCACGTAAGAGCCTGTGCAGATAGAGGGATTCTCACCGGTGCCACACTGGTTGGTTTCACCTCTGCCTAGGGTGGGAGAATGAACCACTGAGGCATAACGCTTAAAAGGCTGATTTTGTTAATTAGACGTTTTCTTCGATGAAAGCAATGGTTTTCCTACTTACTGCAAGGAACTGGCTATTGCTGGAGTTCGGGTCCCCAAACCAGAAGTTTTGCAACCAGAGTCAGCATTAAACAAGCAAACACACACCAGTGGGATGGGAAGGTTAACCTTGAGGAGTCCTGGCTGCAAGAGGAGGATGCCCTTTCTCGGAGTGGCTGCGGGGGAGGGGAGGCTCCAGAGGCGGGTGAGCGGGGTGCAGACAGCCCCCCCCTCCCTGGGAAGGTGGTGCAGGTGTGCTTCTCTGTCACCATCTGCCGCACGCAGGGGGACCTCAGTTAGGGGTTTCCAGTCTGTGAGGCTGCTTCTGCTGATAATCCGAGAGGTGATGTAGAGTTCACAGACAGAGCCCCGAATAACAGGGACACCGGCATTTTTCACTTGCCACGTCCATATGTAACTGGCACCGACTGTTCTTGGCACCGCGGCCGACCTGGTGCAGCGTCCGGTCCTGTCGGGGGTGCCTGAGCGGGGTTCGTGCCAGCCCGCGGATAGTTGATGCTCCCTCCTGTTCAGGGCTTCAGCGGTTAAAAACAAAACCATGAAAAAGAAACGTCCCCTCTTTTCAAAACGTGCTTGGCTCGGGTGCAACAGGGATGATTGAGCGTTCCTTAAGGAAAATCAATGTGCGGTACAAATTGTGAACACGGGAAGCCTGATTTCCATTCTGCAGGCCATCCATCTCAGGGTCAGATATAAGCTCCTTGGGAGATGCTCTGTCTACAACGCTCAGGTCTGCTGTTGTACGCGGGCACCTGCGTATAACGGGGGGTTGGGTGTGCGTTGCAGGGGTAGCTGACACTTGGTCTCTGACCCCGGTAGGGCTGTCCACTCAGGGGCTGAATCTGATCCTCAGAGTATGTTTAAAAGGAAAAAATTATAATTCGCTGTTGTAATGGGCTAAAACACCCCCCCTTCCTATTCATATGTTCAAACTGCGACACTCAGCATCCCAGAATGTGATTTTTATACAGAGACAGGGTCTTTACAAGGTAATCAAGTTAAAATGAGGTCATTAGGGTGGACCTAATCCAACAGGACCCGTGTCTTTACGAAAAGGGGAAATTTGGAGACAGACAGCACCCAGGGAGGACACCACCGTGAACTTGAAGATGTCCATGTAAAAGCCAAGGAGAGCGGCCTGGGGCAGACCGAGTGCCCCTCAGCCTCCAGAAGGAACCAGTGGTGCCAACGCCTTGATCTTGGATTTCCAGCATCCAGAATTGTGAAAAGAGAAATCTCTGTTGTTTAAGCCTCTAGTCCCCAACCCTGGTCCACGGGCTATTAGGAACCGGGCCACACAGCAGAAGGTGGGTGGGCCCCCAGCCGGCGAAGCTTCATCTGTATTTACAGCCGCTCCCCATCACTCGCATCACCGCCTGAGCTCCCCCCTCCTGTCGGATCGGCGGCGGCGGCGGCGTTAGATTCTGCATTGTGGTGATTCGTATAATTATTTCATTCTATGTTACAATGTAATGATAACAGAAATAAAGTGCACGACCAATGCAATGTGCTTGAATCATTCTAAAACCATTCCGCCCACCCCGTGGTCCATGGAAAAATTGTCTTCCACGAAACCAGTCCCTGGTGCCAAAAAGGTTGAGGATTGCCCCTCTCCGAAAGCCCTCAGTCTGTGGTGCTTTGATACAGCAGTAGTGCTACAAAATTGATACAGTTGCTAACGTGAAAATGAAGCAGCAGCAGTAACTGTAGCAGCCCACTCCTGGCCGGGCCCCTTCGGAGGCGGAGCTGCTGCTGTGAAGCAGAATCGCCACAGCCCCCAACAGGCAGATTTCCAGTCCCGCTGCATTCAGCCTGCCAGTCCGGCGCCTTCCGCCAACGTCACTCCGGGCACTGCGGCGGGAAAGCCTCCTGTTAGTCCCATGTGCACGACAGCTTCTGCAGCCGGTAAGACGGGCGGCTGGCCCTTTGTGGGTGGCACATGCCACATAGGAAGGCATCGTACACCCACGTGTGCCCTTCCGAGAGAGAGTAAGACCCCAAAATGTATATGCACATCCACCCCTGACCTGGCAGCGGCCCTACAAAGCCGCTTCCTACAGAGGAAGAGGGATGCGGGTTTGTAGCATTTCGAGACACGAAAGAGAAAACAAACGTGTCCAGGAGCGACTAAAACGGCGCAGGTGTCGCTGCTGCTCTTGTGATCCCATTCTGTCAGGGTGGTCACCCCGGGCATCGTGGGTGGGCAGGTGAGGTGCTCTTGCAGGTCAGATAAACGTCCCATAGCCACGTGGTCTCTCCAGGCTCAACTTCTGCTTGTGGGTCGTTGGCGTGTCCCACACCCTCTGTAATATAACTTACTTAATTTTTTTTTCTTTAATTTAGTTACCCCACTCTTTTTTTTTTTTACTCTAGAAAATGTATTTTAAAAAGCAACTATAAATCACTCTCTCTATAATAATTTTTTTAAAAAGAAAAGCCCTTTCTTTTTGTAAATGCACATTGAAGTAAATAGAAGGCAGCACAAATAAAAAAAAAAATTTGTTCACGAGCCTCATGAAAGAGAACATCTCTTGCTGCAAGTCTGTATACACGCTCTGCCAAGCACTGATAGTCATATGATTTAAAATGCGCAGAGTTTCCTTATGTAAATGCGGCTTTGTATATACAATTCTTGAAAACACGGGAGGGAAGGTAACCAGCAGGGCTCTGGGTGTAAAAGTACTGAAAAGTGTTGGAGATTCCTGCCCTCGTGTTTTGTTTTTAACAGTGTGCACCGGTTTCCATCTCCCCGTCTGCCACCAGGAGCCCTGTGGACATAGTCCTCTTGTTCCACCAGGGACTTTCTGAGATAGGGACAGCTGAGTGGGTCAGGGTGGGGGACGGTGTCCCTCCCGGGCTAGAACCCCGTCTCCGCCCATTTGTGCCACCCCTCTTGGATCTTTCCTGGACTACAAGTCAGGGCAGACTAGCTGCCCAGGTGGAAGGGCAGGTGCGGAGATCCCAGGAGATGGGGAGGGGTGACCGGTTCCAGGGCCACCAAAGAGGCTCCAATGGTCGCCGCTGCAATTTCCTAAACCAAGCCCTGAGTATATGCACGTGCGTGAGCATGTCTGTGCATTCATGCTCTTGGGTGTGCGTGTGTGTGCAGCCACGGGAACCCAGCTCTTTTCCCTGCCTGTAGAGTCCCCTGCTCTCCACCTGGCCAAGACGAGCAGCTGCAGCTGGTCCATCAGGAACAAACGCTCCTCACCGCTTCCAGCTGGCCGTGGAAACAGCTGCAAGCACTTTCCCAACTGAGCGGCGAGTTCCGCTTCTGTTTAGCTGATCGAACACTGACCCCTCGTGGCCGATACCTTTCCCTGCCTTGAATCTGCTGCGATCCCGGGCGCGGATGAAAGAAAACACATCCAACAACGCCTGGAAGTACACGGGCTGGAGCCCAGAGGAAAGTAGGATTTCCTAAGCACCGTCGCCACTTCAAGCTCTGTTATTTTATTTCACTTATTTATTTATTTTTTCCTAGTCTTCTGGTCTTGGGCAAGGAGCTACTGCCTCTAGTGCAAACTTTGGCACAAAGAATGTCCATTCATAAAACAAACACCAGTGTGCTGCTGTCTCATAGCTTTGCTCCTACGAACCCTCAATTGCACCTCCTCACCCCTACAGTCCTCTGCCTTCTTGGAAACTTCAGGCTGAGCAGCATAAATTTATTTAACTTCTGATGTGCTGGCTGTTACACTTTCAGGAGTTTTGCAAGCTAGCGGCTAAACACAGCAATTATTCAAGTATGAATCGTACCCGTGTACAAACCGGATAATCCATATTAGAAACAAAGGCAATACATACTCAAAACTCATCGCTTCCTAATTATTTTACTACAGCTTGCTATTTACCTGGGCTCCGAGGTTGTTGGTGTGTGTGTCTGTGGGGAGGAAGTGCTACATCGTGCAGTGATACAGGACACACCTCTTCTCCACTCCGTGTTCAGCGACAGGCATTGGTAGCCTGAGACTGTTGGGAGAGTATTTACACCCCAGAAATTGGCAAGCACCGCAAATCGATGCCTTCTCCCTCCAGAGACCCAGCTGTTAAACGTACACCGGCGCCCCACGTGGGAAGGGCCAAATGGACCACTGTCGGAGGGGGTGACTGACACAGAAAAGTGTGCCCAGCATCCTGCAAGGCAGTGACTGCTTTGCCGCATCTAATCACCGTCAGTCCTGATGCATGGTCTTCGTGTGCAAGAAGGGTCTCCACTTGCAGATTCCCTGCCCTACATCTACTTCCTGCCTTTCTATGTTCTTCCCCTATGCTTTAGGAGGTTGACCTCTAAAAATAGAACCACTCAGGGAATCCCCTCTCTTCTGGCTCCAGTGGAGTTTGACCAGATATCAGATCGAAGGGCAGAAGGAGAGTTTTTCGTTTTTTGTGTGTGAGACAGTCTCACTCTGTTGCCCAGGCTAGAGTGAGTGCCGTGGCGTCAGCCTCGCTCACAGCAACCTCAAACTCCTGGGCTCAAGCAATCTTCCTGCCTCAGCCTCCTGAGTAGCTGGGAATACAGGCCTGTGCCACCATGCCTAGCTAATTTTTTCTACATATTTTTAGTTGTCCGGCTAATTTCTTTCTATTTATAGTAGAGACGGGGTCTCGCTCTTGCTCAGGCTGGTTTCGAACTCCTGACCTTGAGCGATCCACCTGCCTCGGCCTCCCAGCGTGCTAGGATTATAGGTATGAGCCACCGCACCTGGCCTAAAAAAATGTAATCATATTATCATTATCGTACCTAATGAAATTAATAACTTTCTCTGGGCGCGGTGGCTCACGCCTGTCATCCCAGCACTCTGAGAGGCCGAGGTGGGAGGATCGCTCAAGGCCAGGAGTTCGAAACCAGCCTGAGCAAGAGCGAGACCCCCGTCTCTACTATAAATAGAAAGAAATTAATTGGCCAACTAAAAATATATAGAAAAATGAGCCGGGCATGGCGGCGCATGCCTGTAGTCCCAGACACTCTGGAGGCTGAGGCAGGAGGATCGCTTGAGCCCAGGAGTTTGAGGTTGCTGTGAGCTAGGCTGATGCCACAATACTGTAGCCCGGGCAACAGAGCGAGACTCTGTCTCGTAAAAAATGTCCCTGGTCATCTCTAAGATAGTGTTCTATGTGACTGGTTTCATCCCACCAGAATCCAGACAGGGTCCACACATAGCATTTGGTCAGGTTCTCATGTCTCCTGTATTCTATTAACAGGATCTCCCCCTTTTCGTGAAATTAATGTTTTTTTGAGATACGAAGTCATTTGTCTTATAGAATATCCACGTTCTGGATTGGTCAGATTGTGTCCTTGAATGGCCGTTTAATTTGTTCGCTTACCCTCCGTATTTCTTTACACCGCTTGTTAGGTCTAGAAACGCCGTCACACCCAGGTTGGATCGCTAGGCAAGAACCCTTCCGCGTGGGGCTCGGTGTTCCCTACAGCTCCACGTGCCGAGTTCAGACGGGGCCGACTTGCGCGGAACTATTTCGACACAAACTATTTCCGAGATGAGTAGTGCTGTAAGAGAAGTGCTCTGCGGGGCCAGACGAGATGATGCGGCCCTGTTGGAAACGCTGGTTAGGCCCCAGCTCGGGACGGCTGTAAGAAGATGTGCCATTCTGGAGAGGGTCAGAACGCAAAGTGAAACTTTAAGCCTTGGAACTGAAACCGCTGCAGAGTCCCCACTGTTGAAAGCAACTTTTCCTGGGCCAGGAAACCCGTCCGCTCAGCCCTGCACGCAAAGCCCTGCAGTGGTGTGTGTCACGAGGGGTCCCCCTCTCAGCTCGCCGTAGATCACCCCAGCCCAAACAGCCCTCCGAGCCGATTGCCGGAATAACGCAGCCGCGCTCCCCGCAGAACACCTTCCCTGCACCTGCTGCTCCGGGATTACGACGCTGTGACCCCACACGAGCGGGCACTAAAGAGTTTTCGTGATCTCGCCTTATCTAGTCCACAGCGCGTCCCGGGACCAGCTGATTTAATTGTGGGAGAATAAACCATCAAGGGGGGACGGTTCACGCTGTGGTCCCCGAGAGCTTCGTCACAGAGACCACGAGGAGTGAGGTCGTGAAATTCCAAAGGCGAGACGCCCCCGGGTGCTTGTGTCTGGACGCCGGCCAACGGAAAGCAGGGCCCAGTCCCTTCTGCGCCCAGACCCGCCGGGTGCTTGTGGAAGGAAGTGGGGAAATAATAGCAAGAGCCAATGCTCTGCTGGTTGTGACACTGTCTGGTAGTAACCACAACAGCAGAAAACATTTATTATTATATCATGTTATTATTTCTAACATCAGACAAGGCTCTCTGCTAAGTGTTTTCTACGTGTGTGTTTTTTTTTTTTTTTAAATCTCCTAACAACTCTACTGCGTAGATTCCACCACAATGCTTATTTTTTCAACAGGAAAAGGAAAGCAGAAAGAGAAAAGAAGAGAGACACAAAATGGACAAAAAACTTGCTCAAGATCACACAAGGAGTACGCGGTAGAGTGGGGGGCTCCCCAAGCAGCCTGACCCCAGAGTTAGAGCAGCCGTATTTTGTCAGTAAAGGGATTGCCGTGCATTGACGACGCATCCGTTTTGCTCTCGTGTGATGAGGAAAGCTTTAAAGCACCGAAAGCTTGTTTGACTTTACAGGCGGCTTCGGGAAAATAACTATGATAACTCCTACTAAGGACTTGTTAAAAGGTCACAGATTCGTAGTAACTTATTAGCGAAACGTACACACTGCAACTGCAGAGATAAAAGCTGTAAAAGTAAAAGCTTTTCAGCCAGGCACGGTGGCTCACGCCTGTCATCCCAGCACTCTGGGAGGCCGAGGCAGGCGGATGGCTCAAGGTTAGGGATTCGAAACCAGCCTGAGCAAGAGCGAGACCTCGTCTCTACTATAAATAGAAAGAAATTAATTGGCCAACTAATATATATAGGAAAAATTAGCCGGGCATGGTGGCGCGTGCCTGTAGTCCCAGCTACTTGGGAGGCTGAGGCAGGAGGATCGCTTGAGCCCAGGAGTTGGAGGTTGCTGTGAGCTAGGCTGACGCCACGGCACTCACTCTAGCCTGGGCAACAAAGCAAGACTCTGTCTCAAAAAAAAAAAAAAAAAAAAAAAACCAAAAGTAAAAGCATTTGGCTGTTGGCTAAAATTGACGCTCAGCTGTGCGCGTTCATCTGTGGCTGTCGACTGTAGTCGACGCTCGTACCAAAGTGGTTAAGGGAACATGCACTGAGGTCAACCTACCTGGCTTCAAATCCTGTCTCTGCCACTTCCGAGGTGCTTTTCACTCTTGCTCAGTCCTCCAAGGCCCTGCGTGGTCTGCTGGCCACGCCCTCCCTCCCTTCTCCCTCTCCGACCTCACTCTGCAGCCCCGACTCGCGACGACCCAGTCCAGGTCCTGCCGCACCTGCCTCCCAGCTTTGCGGTCACTGTCCGCCACTCCTTTGTGCCCTCCCTCAGATGTCAGCTCGGTCAATATCCTCGCTGCCCCCAAATCCGCCCACAGCTCCCATGGGAGGGACCACCCCGCAGAGTGGAACCAACCTCATCTTCTCTGTCCCTTTATTTGACTTCATCTTCCTCCACATCCTCTATCACCATCTGACAAATACAGTTAGTTGTTTTTTGAGAATGTGTCTCCCCCGTGAAAATCCAAACGCCATCGGAGCAAAGACAGCACGGCCTGGATGTTTGTGTCACCCCGAGTTCGTAGGTTGAGGTCCTAACCCCCAAGGTGAGGGTAAGAGGGGGCGGGGGCGTTGGGAGGTGAGCAGGTCACGAGGGTGGAGCCCTCCTGGGTGGCGTTAGTGCCCTTATGACAGAGGCTGGAGGGAGCTTACTTGTCCTTTCTGCCATCGGAGGACACACACACGTCACCAATCGTGAACCAGAAGGTGAGTCCTCACCAGACGCCTAATCTTATAGCGCCTTGATCTCAGACTTTCTAGCCTCTGGAACTGTGACAGAGTAATTCCCGTTGTTTATAAGCCACATAGTCTATGGTGCACAGACTGTTGTCACCGCAGCCCTAAAGGACTAAGACAAGGCACTTTCCCTCCTCGGTACACGCAGGACTTCCAGGATCTAGAACCGTGCCTGGAACGTGGCACGAACGCATACAGTATCTGCTGACTAATTCCAACAACTATTTACTTGGGGAGCGGTTGCCCTGTGACTGACTCGGAACTTGGTTTCTGAGCCACAGAGACAAGAGGCAGAGCCGTCCCTGCCTCAGAGGGCTCGTTCCGCGGTGCTCACCTCTCCGCTCGAGCGTCCCTGCCCTGCTCTGGTGGAGTGGCTTGTCACCTGCCGGCTGGGACCGGGAGCTTTCTCTCGAGGCAGGGGCTGAATCCACGCGTAACCCTAACTCTTCGTGACGCCAGGGGCACTCTGCGGGCACGTCGGGCAAGGCACGGGCTCGGGTGTTTCTTTCGGAGCCTTGTGCAAGCCCCCGGGGCTAACGGCTAAGCTCGTCCGATGTGGGCATCTTCTCGGGAGCCCGAGCACAGGGCGGTTAAGTCACGCACAGCCAGACAGGGGTAAAGCCGCTGGGCTCCAAGGCTGCTCTCTTAATTCTTGCACCGCGACAAAGTCTGGGTCTCCAGGAAGGACACATGCCAAATCCGGATTCCCCGCTGGGTCCCGCGGGCAGAGAAGAGCGCACGGCAGCCCTTGCTGTTCCTGAGTATTAATGCCCTGGGCTTCAGAAAGGCAGCCCAGGCGATGCTCAGGAAAGAAAGACACTAAACTATCTTGAAGAGCAGGGTGCATGGGGGCTGGCACACGCTGGGTTGGCGTCTCCATGGTTCCCTGAGATTTTCTTTTATTTATTGATTGATTGATTGATTTCTGGAGACAGAGTCTCACTCTGTTGCCCTGGTTGACGTCTCCATGATTCTCTGAGATTATTTATTTATTTATTTATTTATGGAGACAGAGTCTCGCTCTGTCACCCGGGCTAGAGTGCCGTGGCGTCAGCCTAGCTCACAGCAACCTCAGACTCCTGGGCTCAAGCGATCCTCCTGCCTCAGCCTCCCGAGTAGCTGGGACCACAGGCATATACATGCCACCATGCCCGGCTAAATTTTTTCCTAATATATTTTTAGTTGTCCAATTAATTTCTTTCTATTTTTAGTAGAGACGAGGGTCTCGCTCTTGCTCAGGCTGGTCTTGAACTCCTGATCTCAAACGATCCGCCCGCCTGGGCCTCCCGGCGTGCTAGGATGACAGGCGTGAGCCACCGCGCCCCGGCTTCTCTGAGATTTTCTCTCATTGTTTTAGGACAGTTGCCACAGCTCTTAGTGTCATAGTCTTTTTACCACTATTCAAAGCAGGGGGAGAGGGAGAGGGAGAAGGGGGGGGGAGAGAGAGAGAGAGAGAGAGAATGGGGACTGGAAAAGGTCGAGCTGGCATAAGAGATTGCGATTCGACCAATCGTGACCCATCCGCTGAGACCCTACCTAACAAGACCCACCTTCCTGAGGGCAGGCGCCTCCGCCTCGGTCGAGCAGCATCAGACTTCCATGAGCGGTAAGAAGGTAGGAGGGCTCCCGGGCACGGAATCGGTTCCCTCAAGGCTCTGCCTCAGCAGACATCCCGGGGTGGGTGGGGGCTCCTTCTAGACCAAGCTACAACAGCTGCTACAGGGGGGATGGTTAGGGAAGGACAGTCCTATCACATCCCATTTCCATATTCGAGGAATCACTCTGGGCGGAGCAGGGAGAAGGCGGCTTCCTTCGGGACTCGTGAGAAACAGGATTTCGTGGCCGGGCAAGTGGACGGTTGGCATTTACAACCTGAGCCCGTATATTTATAGAGAACTGACACGCTGCCCATAGAGAAACCTGTCGGGGGTGGGGGGGTGTCTACACGTAACCTTTCTGTAAGGAGAAAAAAAAAAAAAAAAAGGAAATGAGAGCAAAGAACCCACCCACCCTAAAGCCTGTTTGGGAAGGACGCTTCAGCCTGAAACCTCATCGTGAGTTTCCTACTGCAGGATTTTAACGAGTAGGGTCGTCATTTCCTCCCAATTCACAAATTACCACCGCCTATAGCTTCCTTTTCGATGAATTCCGCTCCGGAGTTTGCCGTCCAGGGTTAGGATTATATTCTTGGTTGAAAACGGGTGAACAAGGCAGGAATGAAGTAGCGCCCATTCCTGCACACGAGGAAATGGCAGCCTGCACACGAGCTGTGTCGAGCCCAGGCCAGCAGGAGAAGGGCTCCCTGCGGAAAGCCACGCGTACGGAGGGGGGACAGCTCCACGCGGCTTATTCCCGTCCGCCGGCCGCACTCGTGTCCTGGAGGGACCGTGCATGCCGCTGCTGATATTTCTAATGCTCACTCCCGATGCTATCACACTATACAGTGACTGGGATTCTGTTCAACATACTCCCCACTGTTTCCCTAAACGCCCCTCGCAGATCAAGGACTCGGTTGCCCTAGGCTACGTAACAACCCTCTTTCCTCCAGAAGCCGGCTTTACACCAACAGAGCCCATCCTCTGTTGTCCTAGTGCAGATAAACTCGTACCGACCCTAAGAATCACGTCCCCCTTGGCCATGGCAATGGGCTCAGGAACGGGCCATGACTCGAGCTTGGCCGATCAGCGATGTTTACAGGTTTTCTGGCATAGTCACAGGGGAATATCCTGCTTTTCCAGGGTTATTGAACCGGGGGGACTGTGAGGCACGCTGCTGGTGGCATCTGGTCTACCGCATGTGACTTTCCTGAGGAATGGAGAGAGAGAGGCAGACCCTTGTCAACACCCCTCAAACTCCTGGATCCAGCTCTGCCTGAACCCAGTTCTACCTCCAGACTTGTTAGCTCAGAAAGCAAATAAACTCCCTCATTTAAAAAAAAAAATGTGGTAAAATACACACAACATACAATGTAGCATCGCACCCAAACGTCTCGAGTGCAGCGGCATCGAGAGCAGTCACGTTGTTGTGCAACCGTCGTCACCACCCGTCTCCAACATCTTTCATCTTGCAAAACTGAAACTGTCCTCATGAAACACTGACTCCCACTTTCCCCCATCCCCCTGCCCCTGGCAGCCACCATTCTGCTTTCTGTTCCCATGAACTTGACCCCTCTATGCCCCTCCTGTAAGTGGAATCATGTAGTATTTGTCCTTCTGTGACTGTCTTGTTCCACTTAGCATCCCGTCCACCTGCTCATCCATGTTGCACCGTGTGTTGGAATTGCCTTCCTTTTTATGGCTGAAGGATATTCCATTGCGTGTATAGATGCTACGTTCTGTTTATCCATCCACCTGTGGGCGGACGCCTGGGTTGCTTTCACTTTTTGGCTATTGTAAGTAATGCTGCTATGAACATGGTTCTCTAACTATCTCTTTGAGTCTCAATCAAACTACCTCTTTGGCTTCAACCCTTTTGCATATATACCCAGCAGTGGAACTGCTAGATCATTCAATTTTCGCCTTGTATTATCTCGAACAGAATGATTTGGGATTCTGTTGCTTGCAACCAAGAGTACCCTGTTTAGTACTAATGACACCTCCGGCATCCGTGGCAAAAATGATGACAAGAACATTCCCGAATAGGCGTTTGGCCCGACTTGCCTACCAGCACACCTCAGCGGTCATTTCGGGTGGACAGGAAGCAAATCAAACCTTGTTCCATGTTTCTCAAACAGAGGTGAGCTTCTCAAACTCCAGGAGTTGTTCTGACTGCTCTGTTTGTCAAAGAAATTAGAAAGAAGCTGACACCACGTCAATGTGGCAAAACTCGAAGCATTTGCCAACCAGCCCAAAACGGGCTGCCTGGGGACCGGACACAAACCACCCCCACCCCTCTGCTGAGATCTGACAGAAAGTGAAAAATAAAGCAATACAACCAAGCAATATCAACAAGAGGCTCTGATGGAAAACAGAGTCCGGAGAAGTTTCCAAGGAAGGGAGAGGTCAGCTCTCCCCAGTGGGGAGGAGCTAGCAATCCGGAAAACCTTCCTGGAGGAAGCTACGTTTTGCGTCTGGTTTTGCCATGAGCAGATCTAGACACCGCTTGCGCTTATGAAAATAGAACTGCCTGGCTCCTTGAATACTCACAGAGCCGTGAGGGCAAAGCCTGAGCGTGCCGTAGCAGTCTCCTACTCACGGTGTGCACTGCTAATCGCTGTGACAAGATGTTAAAAGGGTAAGTCTGAAATAGCTGCAGGGGACACACCCCAGCGTTCTTGAGAGATAGCCTAGAGTTCGCTGTCTCTCCCCTGTTGCCTGGCCGTGTGTCAAATCGTCGTGTCCCACATTTGGGTCTGGAAGAAACAGTCTCCGCAGCACCTGCAGGGACACCTGCCCGGCACGGACACCATCTGAACTTGACAGTGTGAGCACCGCCCGTCCGAACCTCCTCTCTTTCCGAGCTATCGCGGGCAAACCTCACGGGTTAATTGCACAACCACTGCAGACAAAAATAAAAGGCTCCCGGAATATGCGTGCAGGTGCTTTCATTTCCATCTCATTAGTCGTCAGCACATTATTTCATTTTCTGCACAAATAAATCAGTGGCCCAGAAAATGCAAGCCTTACCCACCGAGGGCCCAGACAGCTCGGGGCCGACCTCAGAGCCTTCAGCGTGCATTTGTTGGTGCCACATAAGATGTCGGTTCTAATAAAAGAGAAAAGGCCGGAGCTTAACCATGCTTTCCCCCGAGGGCGAGGACTCCTGCTACCTGAATTTCAATGCACCTCGCTGAAACTTTCGATGCAACATAATCCTGAGGTTCCGGGCTTATGGGTCTAGTCTGGTCTTTGAGGCTAAGCTCATTTGGTAGCCAACGTGTCCCCTCTTGAGCCTGTCACAGGCATCCCTCCCCGGCGTTACACGCAGCTTTGCATAAATACTTCAGTCTCAAGAAGCACGGCTCCACCCCCGGCTCAGCTACACCCCCGGGGTCCAAATCTCATTTCCATAAAACCGCCTTCACCATAGAAAGCACATGGTAAAGCATGAAGGATTTTATCCACGACCATTTCTGCAATGTCTATGCTAATGACCTCCCCTCAACCCCCCCCCCCAATTTTATTATGAAAAGTTCAAACATACAGAGACATTAAAAGAATTGCACTGTGAGTGCTAGCAGACCCACCGCCTAGGTGTATCATTAGCATCTCATTACACTTGCTGTATCACGCATCTATCCACCTCTCCACCCCTCTACCCATCCATCCATCAATCTTATTTTTGGATGCATTTCAGGCTGTTAAAGTACCACTCACTCCTAAACACTTTAGCATGCATATCATTACCTTGACTTCAATCTTTCCTTAAGGTTCTTTTTTTTCCCCCCTTTTTGAGGTAAAATTTGCCTACAATGAAATGCACAAATGGTAGCATGTTGCATGCACCTGTGCCAACTAAAGCCCTATCCAGGTACGGAACATAACCATCAGCCCGGAAAGCTTCCCTGTGTCCCCTTCCCAGCCACTCCCCATCCCAATCCTCCAGCGGCACCCCTGCCCTGATCTTTCCCACCACAGTTAAGCTGCCTGTTATAGAACGTTTCATACACGGAATCATATCCTACGCGGTCTGTGTGTATGACGTATTCCACTCGGCACGGTGCACAACAATCACCCGTGTGGTTGCATGCACCAGCTCTATTGCCTGCTTTCTTTTATTGCTGAGTTGTGCTCCAATGGACAAATATTTCCCAGATTGTTTATTCATTCCGCTGTTGATGGACACTTTGGCTGTTTCTGGCATTTGGCTATTATGCATAAAGGTGTTGCGAACATGTTCATCAAGTCTTTTTGTGGACATCTCAGTGTTTTATTGGGATGTATTTCTTTTAAAGAACGTATCGAGGATACTTTCAACTGCAAATAAAACAGAATCAGATGTGGAGAGAACATTTACTTTTTGTTAAACGGAAGCCCCCTCCCCCCCAGAGGCAGGTAATCCCACTGTTAGTTCTACAGCTCAGTGTTTCAAGAGCAGAGGTACATTCAGTCCTTGTATTTTTCCTTCCTCAATGGCTTTTGCACTTTGGCTTGAAGACTTCATATGGACAAAAAGGCTGCCACAGCTCCTGAGATCATATCCTCTCACTATCAAGTATAAATGCAGGGAGCAAGGGTGCAGGCCTGGCAATGCAGGAGAGCTGTCCACTTAGATCTCTCTCCTTTATGCATTTGCCAGAAATCTCCACTGTGTTTAAAAGGCCAGAGATGGGTTACATGACTACCTCTAGCACACAAGGGAGAAATGGCTGGTTGCTAGCTGACCAGCAAAGCCTACCATGAAAATTCACGTGATTTTTAACCAGGAACTCATCTGACATGCTAGAGATCCAGTTATCTACATGGCAAGGATTACACAACTTCGCTTTATCCGTGTCCAGACTCTGTCCTAGCAGTGTAGACGCCGCAAAGCTGGTCTGCCCTCCAGTGAGTTGTTTTTATCTTGGGTTTCATTCCTCGGGGACGCAGAACCAACCGCCAGGAGCCTGCCCACTCTACTTACGGGTTTTACTTATTTAACTTGTCTGTGGTCAGAGCTGCCTCTCTACAACGTGGAGCCAGGAATTCTGTGTCCATCACTGGATATCCGGCGGCTCACGCAGCCCAGCGGCTCGCGTGGCGTGAGCGAGCGCCACCTGCTGTCCGGGCGCGAGCGCCGCTCTCTGCAACAGAGGCGCAGAGCGGACTCTGATTCTCGGATTCCACTGTCGCCGCTTCCGCTGCCCACAGTGGCCTCCCTCGTAACTGATTTGTTTTTTCCGGGGGTGCGCAGTCTTCCCATGAGGGGCCCAATCGGGCCTTTGCAAGCACCGAGCACTGAGCTAACTGTGGCGCCCGTCCCCTCCCCCTACCGCCTTCCAGGGGCGCAGACATCGAAATAAAATGAGAAAGCAGAGTCAGTGTCTGAAAGGCTGGTGTCTGGCCTTGGGAACGTCACTCATTCAGTCTCTGTGATTCAGCGTTCTTATCTTGACATGGAGAGAACAGTAGAGCTCGCGTCGCAGCGGTGCTCGGAGGATTGAATGAGAACGCATTAGTAAGGTGCTTTAGCGCGCAGTAAGGGCTATAGGAGCGCTTGCCACATGTGACAGAAATATGAACACGCTTCCCCCATGACCACTGCCTTGATTCCTTTTGAACGATCCCATTATAAATTGTTCTTTCATAAAACATTTCGGGTGCCTGGGTTGTTTCCGAGGTCCCCCGAACCCGGACCGGTCTGCCTCCTCTTGCAAAGACGCATCCTGCGCTGTGACCTTCACGAGAAAGGGATCCGGCGCCTTTGTGCGCTGCACGGCGGTGGGGTTTCCGACTACCCCGCCGGGTGGTCGTTCTATCTGGCAAGGACCCAAGCCTCGAAGCACGAGGAACGGCAAGGCGGACTTAGATCCCCCAAGGGCAGCGCCACCTTCCCCGTGGCCTCTCTTGTGACAGGGTGGGCTTGGTCTGGGGGCCGCCTGTCTGCAAGGAGGGAGGCTCAGCAGTTCTTATCAGACCGCCGCTGATCGTGACCATGCGGATGTGGCCGACGGCAGGTGGGGGACGTTCTGTCTGACGGTATTTGTCCAGCGGAAGGAAACATCCTCGGAGCTCCTGGACGATTTGGGGAGAGGCGATCTCTCTCCGTGCCCACATCCCATTTTCATACCTGTCACCTCTTCTAATCGGCTTTTCCCTGCTTCTCCAGAGCAAGATTCCCATTATAATGGGAACCCTCACGGCTGTGCTCGAAAAAGGCAGGGTCTTTCCCTGCAACCAGAACTTGCTGCCTGGCAACTGAGTAAAACACCGTCCGAGATGCTAGAGCCCCGTAGCTAAGGTTCTCCGCCAGAAGGAAAGAGCTGGCCCCAGAGGAATCCGGAGCCAGGGGACCCCGCTCTGCACAGAGGATGGTGGTTGATGCAGAAAGTTCTTGGTGGCCACAGGAAGTGGCTGGAGGCAGCGGCCATGCCCCAGGGCGCCCAGGCAGCAGGACATGGAGCCTCTACTCTTCTTCCCTGTGTCTACCGTTGCCGGGAGAAACGGTTATTAACTCCCCATCTCGAGGGTCACAGGGCAGGTGGACGCCCCTCGGACGGGTCACCTGCAGACAAAGCAGCCTTGTCCAAGTGACCCCGGCTGTCAGAGTTAATAGAGCCACCCCACGGTTAGTATTCGGCAAGTAGCCACAGATCGGACAATACACCAGCACCTGGGTGTTCCACGCTGGCTAGAGCCATGGCTGGGCGGGTTTCCCACCATCTCCACTGACGGGTTTTGTCAACCCCACATCACAAAACGATCCTCCAGTTCCCACGTCACAATCAATGCCCCATCGCCGAAACGACACGACTGCCCACAGAGAAATCTGCAGCGTCTCGGGAGTGAGTCCTTTTCTGCCTCCAAGCTCTCGCTGGGAGAGTTTGCTCACTTCATCAGAAACGTGTAGTGTGGGAGAGCGGTTTTGCACCTTTCAAAACACGCGGAGCGTTGCAACTGTTTGATGGCTTGGGATAGCGGGCCGCGTCGGCAGCCCTGAGAATGGCCTCACCAAAAAAAAAAAAAAAAAAACCAAAGCAGCTCCCGGTCATGTTGTCATACCCCGGGATTTTTCAAAGATTTCTCGCTGACGTTTCTGGAGCGTTTTCCCACGAGACGATCCAAGGAAAGGAAGCACACAGGAGACATCTCAGGAGGAATCTTGTCCTTGGGACTCTCATCTGAACGACAGAGCTTTTTTTGCAGGGAGGATTTTTTCTCATACAGAGACATGGTCTGTGTAGACGCTCACACACCATTGCAAGCATTTCAGTTTCTTCTCTCTCTCTCTCTCTCTCTCTCCCTCCCTCCCTCCTTCCTAAAATCTCATTATCACATCCCTTCCCTCTGTGGCCCGGCACTCCTCAAGCACAATTAGGTCTCCAGGTGACGTCTGTAGTCTCGAAATAAAAAGTAAAATGTGAACAGGGGTCACCCAGCCTGTGGGCACCGTGTGTCGGTCGGGAATGTTTCGGTTGTGAGCATCAGAAACCAACTCAGACCGACTTACGAAAAACACGGTAGAAAATGGAAAAGCAAACACTTTAAATTAATCCAGGGGACCCCAAAGGCCACCAGAACCATCCCTTTTCTCCTTCCCTCTCTCTCCGTTCCCCGACGTGGGCTTCCTTTTTGGGGCTCGCTCTCCCCCGGGTGGTGGCGGAAGTGGCTGCCACCGGTTCACGGCGCCAGATGCAGAAAGGGGGGAGCCTGTTCCCACCAGGCACAGCAAATCCCCAAGAACTGAGTCTTAGGGGGGCATTTGGGCGACAGTCACACGGCACAGGACTCGCCGTGAGCCCGGCTGCTCTGGTTTAGGGCAGAAGCCCATTCTGGAGGAGAACACTGAGGCCAACGGGAATGAAACACTGTGATGGGCCAAGTACGTGTCAGCTTCACGTGCCCGGCTTTGGCATCTGGTGGTGAGGACGGGGAACAGGAGCCGCAGGGACAGAGAGTGGGAGGCTGGGCGTTGGCAGCAGAAGCAGAGACAGGTGGTTAAGGCAACAGATGTCCACGAAACCCACAGACGCTGGCCTCAGGTAACGCTGCCCCGACATAAGGAGGATGACTCATGTGCCGCGTCTGCATTCTCCTGGGACAGCTCCCCACAGAGCCCCCTCCTGTCCCCCAGTCTGGTAGAGCAGGAAACCTGGGAGGCCTTGGGGTAGTCTTTGCAGGTGTGGCGAACCCACCCTGCATGGCCCCTGCCTGGAACTCTGCAAGGAAAACCCCAGCCTCTCCCACATGCCGAGCCGAGCACCTGCCTCTGTTTGGAAGGAAGCGCGTGCCTTTTCAGTTTGCAGTTCTTGCTCTTGGAGACGCCGACTGAAAAGTTGACCCCAGAGAGACCTCAGTATTGTGGCCAACGCTGAGGCTGGCTGGCCCTGACCATTCCCCTCTCCTTTCCTGTAGACCTGGCAGGTTGGTGTGACGTCTAGAGGCGTGTCAGCCATCCGCAGACCACGAGGATGGAAGCCACACGTTAACGGTGGCAAGGTGGGAAGAACGGAGGAGCTCGGGTCTTGCAGACCAGCTGAAGCTGCTGGGCCAGCCCTGAGCTGCTTCTCTACAGACTTGCTGTTCCAGGAGAGTAAAATGAAAACCAACAAAAGCCGAAAAGCACCCCGACCAGTTAAGCTGCCATGGCCTGGTTTTTGGTTACAGGTAGCAGAAAGCAGTGCATTCTGATAGGGGAGGAAAAACACCGGGAGTCCGGAGCTCTGTGTAGAAATACCAAGTCTGCCCCAAATCACATGGGGTCTGACCACTCCCCAGCTCCTCCGACCTCCCTCCTCAGAATTGTCACCTAGGAGGGAAGCCAAGCCCAGAGGTGAGTCCCCTTGTCCTTCATCTAGAAAATTAATCTGAGGGCATGCCGCCCATTCATTTAGCCCAGCACTAAGTTTACAATGAGCAGTCCTGATGGCAGGACAAGGCTCAGACACACACTGGACAGAGGAGTCATAAAACACATTTACTATGATTTTTAATAATTATAATGATCACTGAGGGATTCCCAGGTGCCAAGCACCAGGCTTGGCACTTTCTATGTATTATCTTTAATTTTTACAATAGCCCTGTGAGATAATGTGATGGACGTTTGTTATTTTTTCGCAGGGTCACCATACATTTCTCCTGTTAGTGGGTAACAGAATCCCTGTTTCATCTCAAGAAAATGTAGAATAAGTAATGCCTCACTCTCCTTTGATTTTGACCTTGGTGGAACTGCCTTTCAAGGTGCCTTACCTAGCCAGGGGCTAGTTGAGCAAGTAACTCACACTCCAGTAGGGGATGCTAGTTGAGCAAGTAACTCACACTCCAGTAGGGGATGCTAGTTGAGCAAGTAACTCACACTCTTGCCCACAAGAAATGTCACCTGGGATTCTGAACATTGGACAGAGGAATGAGTTGTGGAGGGCAGAACAGCATGCTGAAACTACTCCATCCTGTCGGTGGGGCCCTATCAAGACTGCCGATTAGCCACTGATACACAGACCCCAGAGCTGTCTGTCCTCATCTCTTTTTCTGCTGAGTCTGCATTTTCATCAGGCCTTTCAGTTCTGTGAACCACCCCATATCCTCCCAGATGATTTTGCTCAAGCGCGCCAGTGTTGGTTTCCGTTGCTTGCAATCAAAGGACTCTAACGTGTATGTGTTCACCGTGGGATCTCCAACACTGAATATCTCTAACAAGGCTCTGAGACACTCAGTGACTTGTTCCTATCGACACAGTTGGTAAGTGACGGAGCTGGCCCCCAAACCCCTGGATTTCTTTTCTTCTCTTTTTTCGATTGCACTAGCCATTTTTCTACAAATGCGGTGAAGCATCTAAGACTGTGCAGTTAGGAATTGTTACGGACTGAACTTTGATCTCAAAATTCATGTGTGTAAGCCCTAACCCTCAATGCGACCGTATTCAGAGACAGTCCCTACAAGGAGGTGGTGAAGATTAAATGAGGTCATAAGGTGGCCCTGATCCAGTAGGATTGCTGTGCTCATGAGACGAGGGAGAGATGCCAGGGCTCTGTTTCCACGCACACACAGAGGAAAGGCCATGAGAAAATGCAGGGAGAAGGTGGCCATCCTCCGGTCAAGGAGACTGGCCTCAGGAGAAATCACCCTGCTGCTGGCACCTGGATCTTGGACGTCCAACCTCCAGGACCATGAGCAATAAATTCCTGTAGTTCAAGCCCCCAGTTGATGGCGTCATGCCGTGGCATCCAGGGCTGATGAGCACAGGAATCGTGTGGCCATCTCCAACGATCGCCCAGCAATGACTTCCACGGCACACGTTCTTCTCACAATGTAGCTTCTACGTTCCCCCCACTGGCAGGTGGAATGCACGATCCATCCTTTTGAAACCGGGTGGGATTCTGGGACTCTTCTGACCAAAACAGTCAGGGTGATGCTACTGCAAGCGATGCTGCGTGTTCTCCAAGGCTAGGTCATAAAGGGTCACTCGGGTTCTAATTTGGATCCTGGATCCACTTGATCTCAGATCCCCCTAGCGAGCAGCTCCCGAAACAGCCTGCCTGCCCCGAGCCCACCGTGCTCTGGTGGAACCCGGCTGACTCTCGGGGGAAGACCACGGGGAAAGGCCCTGCGATGACAGTGACATTGCAGGGCAAGAGGGAGAGGCAGAGACAGGAAAGAGAGAAGCCCAGTAAGTTCTCTGTTTCTCTAGTTCTTGTTCCAGCCGCCGTCTGTCTGTCTGCAACTGTGTGGTGGGCCACAGGCCAGAACCATCCAGCCAAGCCCTTCCCACATGCCTGACCCAGGTAAACCGTGAGAGGTAAAAGAGGTGGCTGTTGTGAACCACCAGGTTTTGGGGGTGATTTGCTGGACAGTGCTATATAGGCAGAGCACAGTCAGACCTTGGTTTGAGGCCAGCTCTGACACCTACTAGCCATGTGATCTTGAGCAAGATACTTCCCCTGTCTGCACTTCCACCTGTGCAATGAAGACAATGCCAGGACCTACATCACAGCACTGACCAGGGGATTAAAGGGTGTAGACGGCACGTGCTAATCGCCTGATAAGTGTTGGCTATTGCTATTAGAGTATTTTTGCTGTTCCAGTGCACCCATCTCAGAAGATTATGCCAATATGCAAAGATCGGACACACCGAAGCTCAGAATTAGAAGTGCTACGAGCCTAGCGGAAACCTCTGCTCGTTGCCTGCGTTGTGAATTCCTCATTGTTTTGAATCGAAAGTGGGAGAATTTCCTTGACTCTGAAAACCGTACATCGAGCTCCTGCCAGACGGACTCAGAAAATGCATCTCCAAGTGCAGGAGGCTCTGCCGCATTGAGGTCAATGATAGCCTTCAACTTTTCTCTCCTCCCTTTGAAAGAAATTATTATTTAAAGGCGGAGAGCATCCAAAGTGAGGCCTCGAGAGGTAATGGGACCATTTTGGCTGGATGCCATCGCTTCTGAGCACCCGAATAATGAGGCACATTTTACCGTTCATGTTTCAACAACGTGCGAGGTAATGGCGGCGCTATTTTCCCGGCCTCTGGGTGACAAGGCCTCCTAAAATGCTCCGCGACTGGTTAAATGCGAGTGAGAAATACTCGAGAGAACAGAGCAGATGGAAAGTTCCATCTATGCGTGTCCTCTGTTCAAAGGAAGACAGCATCCCGGCCCGGGCTCGGAGCCGCCGAGACCCCTACCACAGTTTCGGTGGGGGGGGGGGGGTCCTTGGGTAGCCAGCATCCCAGCTCCCTGTTGCCTCGGTTACGCCGAGTCCAAACCAACCCAGCTGGGGGATGCGGGTGTCCACAATTGCGTGTGTACCCTGAGGCTGGCGCGGCTGCCACGGACCCTGGGCCTGGACCCCCTGCCATGTGCCACGCCATAGCACTTACCTCCTTGGGACCTGGGCTCTGGGGCGGCAAAAGGTCGTGATTTCTGTCCATGTGTTCTTCCAGAACAGCCAGGGAGTCAATCAGATCCTGACCAGGTTACAGGAATGGGACCTCCAGGCCCTAACGGAGCTATTATTATCCAGGCCGCCCCTTCTAGAAGCCCAAGAGTGGCCCCTGGTCCCCTAAGGCCTTTCCGGATTTCCCCACGGAGAGTTGTGCATGCTCATCTCAGTCTACGGCGTATGCCAGGCTCACCTGATTCAGGAACGTCCGTCTCCTCCTCGGGCTGCAAGCTCCCAGGGGCAGGGGTGGCCTCGGTCACCTGTGTCTCCCGAGCACAGCTCTGGGCACATGGCCATCGAGGCCAATGTCATCAGTTGCTGCCACCCTAGCTGCACAGTCCCATCACTCGGGGAGGTTTACCTCATCTGTGTACCTATGGCACGTAGCCGTAAAATCGGCCGACTCTTTCCCTAAACACAGCCGCGGTAACACCGCACACAGAAAATAGCAGAATTCCGGGCAGAATTTTAACAGGATCGAGACTCACTCCTCTCCCCAGACGTACTGACTCAAGCTGTCTGAGGGCGGCACCCAGAATGTTAATTTTTCAAAAGTGCCACAGACACAAAGCCCTGAGATGCAGTGACAGAAAATCACAGTCTAAGGTTTAAAACGTGGGTTCTCCTCTACCCAGACATAACCAGCCTGGGGCCTTATAAAAAAGTTCATCTAGATGCCCAGACGCTGCTGCTGCTGCTGCTGCTGCTGCTGCTGCCGCCGCCGCCGCCTTTGGGTTCAAAGACTCATTCTTCTAATTGAAAAATAAATATATATTTTTTAAAGACGGGGTCTCATCCTGTTGCCCAAGCTGGGGAGTGGTGGCATGATCACAGCTCACTGCAACCTCCAAAGTTAAAATATATTTTGCTTTGATTTTTAGAATTTAAAATTTGCACAAATGCATGGGGGCATGAGTACAATTTATATGTACGGAGAGAGAGAGAGAGAGAGGGAGACTATGCAAAAGTCCAGAGAGAGGTAAAAGTAGCTGTGCTCGGGGAGTTGGTATAAAATTGTTAGGGGTGATTAGATTCTGGTCAAGTTCTCTACTAGAGAGTGGAGTGACATGGTGACATCAGTCAGAGAAGAGCGAGAGCAAACGCCGTCCACCGGGTTGCTGGAGGGGGCGGATGAGAAACAGCAGGAGCAGTGAGGAAGAGGAGGAAATGAGCCCCTGTGGGCACCTGGGAACGGACGCCAGCCCAGGCCGGGCACGCCACCCTCGCAGGGAACCAACGAATGAGTCGGCACACCCGAGCTCCGAGCACCATCGAGCAGCCCGGAGAGTGCCTTGGTCTGTGCCTCAGTTTCCAGAATACCCCGTGTTCACGACTGCTCTCAGCTGGGTTTAGGCAGGTGCTGGAAAGTCTCTGCCCAGACGAGGTTCAGGTGACCGTGACGACGACACAGCAGCGGTTGCCAGAACAACGTCCATCCCCTGGACTGCCCACGCACGGAGGGGCCGTCCCTGCCGAAATCTCTCCCCGACGACGTAACTTAGCTGTCATCGTGCCTTCAAAGACAGTGAGGATGTAAAAAGGCAAGAGAGAAATAAAGAGAGAAGGCGTGTGGTCAAGCATGGAAAGCGAATTTTTTTTTCCCCCGGAAGTAGTTAGGGCTCTTCAAAGTCTTACCGCCCCCCCCCCCCCGGTAGTCACAGGGCAGGGCGTTGGAAACATCCTCGGGGCTCAGGGACAGGAAAGGGTTTGGTAGGAGGGGAGATTCTCTCTGTCTCTGAACTTGTAGGCGCACGTTGGGTCCATTCCCACCCGACTGATTTTCCTTCCTGGCGTCCAGTTTCGCGTGTTCCCGTAATGCCTTTCCTTATACCCGAGAAGTACGAGATTCCTCCCCCCTACCCCAGCTCTCGTCTGACTCCCCGAGGTGTCCGACTCGGAACGTCGGAGATAGGAACGTCCGAGTAACGCTGTCACTTCTCAGAGTCAGACAAGGTCACCCAGGGCTCTGGATCAAGGTGACGAGGACTTTCGAGATAGCAATACCTTGATATAAGCCCGTGGCAATGAAACCAGGAGACGTGCCTGCAAAGTCCTCCGCGCCCAGCCTGCCTGCCTGCCCGGCGAGGTGTGAGGCCCAGAAGGCGTCGCTTCTGGGCAGAGCACAACTGTTTGACTCTGTCCCTGCGAATGACTACGTCGCCCCACTTCCAAAATAAAATCGCCGCACGAAGACGAGTCAGTCCCGGTCTCCTAAATACGAACAGAAGTCTCTGAGTATCAAGGCAGAGGCTGTTGTTTTTTTTTTTTTTTTAACTCGGCATCTCCGAGTCTAACCTTGGAGCGCTGCGTGCTGTTAGCATGACGTAGAGCCGCTAGGAAAGCAAAAGTGGATGGAAATCGAGACGAGGAGGGGTTGGAAGGAGAATATGGCTCTGCTGTCCCTGAGAAACCCTCCTGCACCCCCGTCCGTCCACGCCGGGGTTCAGCATCGGCTGCACAGCAGGACAGAGACTCGACAGTATTGAACCTCGAAACTCTTCTTTTCTTTTCTTTTTTTTTTTTTTTTGAGACAGAGTCTCACTTTGTTGCCCGGGCCAGAGTGAGTGCCGTGGCATCAGCCTAGCTCACAGCAACCTCAAACTCCTGGGCTCAAGCGATCCTCCTGCCTCAGCCTCCCAAGTAGCTGGGACTACAGGCATGCGCCACCATGCCCAGCTAATTTTTTTTTTCTATGTATTTTTAGTTGGCCAATTAATTTGTTTCTATTTTTAGTAGAGACGGGGTCTCGCTCTTGCTCACGCTGGTCTCGAACTCCTGACCTTGAGCGATCCTCCCGCCTCGGCCTCCCAGAGTGCTAGGATGACAGGCGTGAGCCGCCGCGCCCGGCCAGAACCTTGAAACCCTTAACGTATCATCTTATCCGTGCCCGGAACGCGAAGCTTCGTGACATCCCTGGGCAGGATTTCTCAGCCTCGGCGCTACTGACACGCTGGGATGGCTGAATCTTTGCCGTGGGGCTGCCCTGGGCTTTTTTGGGGGGGCATTTAACAGCATTCCTGGGATCTACTCACTAGATGCCAGGAGCATCCTCCCACCCCAGGAATGACAACCGGCGACGTCTTCAGGGATTGCCGAATTCCCCAGGGCAAAACCTCCTCTCCGCTGAGGACCGCTTAGAGCTAGGGGGAGCCTGAGTTCCACCCAGCATCTCTTGTCCAAGGTCCCCTTCCCCGGCACCTGCTCAGATGGACAGGAATGGGCTCCGCTCAACCTCTCGGGGGGCTCACCTCCCGCTGCTAAGTGAGTCTGCCTTTAACTCGACTGAACTCTGCTTCCCAGGAACTCCTCCCCACGGCTGGATCATTCCTGCCTGCGGAAGAGCCCCTTTCATACTCGAGAACAGCCACCAAACCTCCCACAAGAGAAGCTGCTATGATGAAAAGTAAGAGGTTCCTTGGAGGGGGACTTCTGGGAGGGAGAAGTGGCCAGAACACAGACACAGCGGAAGGTCCCACAGACCACGACGACCTGTGGGGTCAGCAGGTTCCCGGGAAACACCCCGGCATCCGCCGGCCACTGGAAACCCTCCTCCCTGTTTCACTCTGCCCCCTTCCAAGCTCACACCCCGGCCAGTGCTGCCATCTGATAAAAAAAACCTCTCACTCTGAGACGTTCAAGGTGAAAGCATCTCAAGATGTCATTCCCTCGGGGTCTCTTGCCAAGCCTCAGTTTCCTCTTCCGTAGGGCGGGGGGTCACCAGAGTGCGTAGGGTGGTAGCACGGGTTCTAGGGGACCCTGCTGGGACTCTGGAATGCTCCGGAAGGGTCGAGAGGCGGAGGGCCGCAGCTCCAAAGCCAGGCAGCCTGGCCGACGTCCTGCCCTGCCCCCGACCTGCCTGCAACCTCAGACAGGCGTCAGAAACCCCCCGTGCCTTGTTTTCCGCGTCTAACAAAGATGATTAAGGTCGCCGAACCTTAATCGTTTAATTGACCTTAATTAAACGACCTAACCCATGCCAAGCGTTTGAGTCACGGCTGGCACCTGTGCGCCCTTCCTGGGGGCAGGTGACGTTCTTACTGGGACGATGACACAGGCCTCTGACTCCAGCCACGGAACACGCAAGCGTCTGGATGTGTAGTCGTGATAAAAGCAAGAACCGACCACGTCGAAGCCTGTGCTCCGTGAGCAATCCGCACGCACGCATCCGCGCAAGCTTACACTTATTAAACACCTACTGTGTGCCAGGTGCCATGCTAGGAGCTGGGGACCCTGATAAACGCGCTGGCTCCGTGCCCGTCTCTGAGCTGACAGGGGCGTCTATTCACAAACCTGTGCCAGCAGCCGAGTGCTTCTGCGAGAACGGCAGGCGGAAAGGCGATGATGGCGTGCGTCCCAACTCATCTTGCTCAGACGGTTCGAATCGAGCACGTCAGAGGCTCCTCCTAGTTTCTGCCACGGACGCTCTGTGCCCTCCTCACGCCAGCCTGGCACCGAGAGGAATGGTGTTCTGGGGGCCGTTCCAGTCCCACGGCCACACACTCTCGATTACGATGCTAAACCTACACCCTAAACGCTAATGGGGGGCTGCCTGGGAGTTCCCACAGTTCAGCTCTGATGAGGCCGTGGAGCAGGTGACAATCATTGGAAAGTCCCGGTTTTTTGCATGAACCGTGTCTGCAGCCTCAGGAAAACCCGAGCCCGGCCACGCACCCCCACCGGCTCACAGACCGGGCGGCTCTGCTTCGGGCTGGGGCGCTGGGGAACTGGCACGGGGTATCTGATACAAATCCGACCGCTAACTCCGACTTCTGGCACACGATCTGGGGTTTATTCCCGTCTATTTTAGCCTAAGGCGTACAGAGGTTTCAGATTCCATAAGGAAGCTCCAAATAAAATAATCAGAGACGCCAGCTATATCAGACCGGGTTCTATTGTGCATGAATTCAAGGAGAAATGTCAAAAAAGGTGACCTTGACCTTTTTGTATCCCACAAGAGGTGTTTACTGGGAGAATTTTCCCCATCGTGGAGGCGATCGTTTTTATGTGTCGAGAGAGCGGTTCTAAAGGCTTCCCGCAGTATGCACGTGGGTACTGCCGTCATCCCCATTACATAGATGGGGAGACCGAGGCTCAGTGGAGTCAAGAAGCTTACTCAAGGTCACACTGCACATAACAAGCAGAGCTGAGCCGCGTCCCAGACGTCTAGTTCCTGAGTCTATGCTCTCAGCCGGGGTCGGCGAACAATCCCTGCCAAGGGCCCGGCCGTGGTGGGTGGTTCTGGTTTCTGGGCCACTCGGTCTCTCGCAAGCACCCGGCTCTGGCCTCGGCACGTGAAGGCAGCTGCAGCCAAAACACAAACAGGAGCGCGTGGCTGTGCTCCAACAAAACTTTATTTATGGACACAGAAATGTAAGGTTGGGGATAATTTGCACTTGTCACAACATATTTTCTTCTATTTCTTTTCCCTATGATTTAAATATATATATATATATATATATATATATATATAAAAAACTATTCTTGTCTCACAGGCTGTACAAAAACAGGTGGCCTGCCAGATTTGGCTTGCGGGCCGCAGTCTGCCAATCCCCACTCCTAGCCGATTCGCCACGTCACCTGGATTTAAATCCCAGGTGACTCGGTTTCACTTGTGCGGCATCGTCACAGGCCAGCCTTATGTGGTCCCTTGCCCCTTAACTTTTTATTATGAAAATTCAGAAACCCACACCAAGGTGGAGAGGATGGTTCCGTGCATCCCCGACGGGCAACCCCCCCAGGTGAGAGTTCTTAGCACAGGTAGGGAGTGTGGGCAGAGGTGATCAAACAAACAGGTGCGTCCCAGTCCTCACTGAGCCCAACAGGTGCATGCATAATTTAGGAGGCTGATCTGCCTTTGCCTTAGCTCTGGAATTTAGGGACCAGGGTGCCATTAGAAGTCCTCCAAGGCTGGGAGATGGTTTTTCACTGTCCAGTGACCTATAACATCCTGTAAGAGCTATAAGAACAGGTGCCATTTTAAAAGGACAAAGTGAGTAACCACTTCACAAGTTCAGCCAGAAGCAGAGGATGGGTAGGTATTAAACACTCTCCACTCCACCCCTGGAATAAAAGGAAAGTTTGGGATAAGAGTCCAGGCAAGTAAACTTCCTGGCGCTCTGTGGGCCAACACCAGGGATGGGATTCCCCCCTGGAAGGAGAAGGTCATTCCATCTTCCACTCCTTCTCTCAGCCCCGTTGGTTTCCTGAAGTTAAAAGAGGCGGAAGTGAGGCTTGGCTAATTCTCCACAAGGACTTATTTCGCTGAAGAACCATAAGTGCTTAGAGATTGGAAAAAAAAAAAAAAAAGAATGAAAAAAAAAAAAGACAACAACAATCAGTGTATTTCAATAAACAGCTGATGGCTAAATTGAAGATGGAAATGCAGTCATAATCATCGCGGATGAGTATTCATTAAGCGTCTATCTGCATGTGGTGCGTGCTTTAAAGGAAATGATGCATTGACCTACTTTTCTCCCATAGAGATGGAGGCTTCACCTGTCTGGGTTTGGGTAGAGTTTGCAAATTGTAGCAACTTTTGAAAATAGCTACTCACAAATTTTTGCTTGCAAGACCGAGGAGAGGCTGTGGACGTTTTTTTGTAAGAAAATGTCGCTGTCTTGCGATGCTATCGTGTTCTCTGCATGAAGTACGCCTGTGGTTAGGAACACAAAGCCACACCCCAGCTTCCATCACGGAGGGACCAGTGCCGACTTTCGTTCTTGAACGACGTCCCAGTACGATGGTGCCTACTCACTCTAAGAGACCATATTAATTGCCTCAATTTTTTTTCTCTCTTCCTGTAACCCTGAAATGTGGTTTGCAGTGCCCTTCTGGGGAGCGGAGGG
This sequence comes from Mirza zaza, assembly GCA_008750895.1. NCBI lineage: Eukaryota > Metazoa > Chordata > Mammalia > Primates > Cheirogaleidae > Mirza > Mirza zaza. Next base: position 17,201 of record VSMD01120011.1, on the reverse strand, counting down.
GGCGTCCCATTCCTCACCTCCCGGCTCAGCCATAGACTGAATTTTAACTAATAGAACAAGATGCAAATGATCTTTGACACTTCCGTGCTTTGGCCTGAAGATGCCAGGGAGGCATTTGTTTGTTCTTTTATTTTCTGCTATGGCCAAAAGAAGGTCATTACCAAGCTAGCTTGCTGGCCCAGGAGGAAGTTGAGATATTTACGGCGCAAGATGCCTCTGCCCAACTGATCTGTGAGTGAGTCCAGCCAAGATCGGCTGCAAGGTTAGCAGGACTCCCAGCCCAGCCCAGCCCAAATCACCAACCCATCCCTGCTCTCAGCCAACTTTCACAATAGAGAGAAACAGTCAATGAGTGTCGTTTTAGGCCACTGAGTTTTGGGTGTGGTTTGTTACACAGCTGGAGCTCACTGATACACCAACTCACTTTAAACTTAAGCAAACCATAAAGCAGGAAGCTAATTGTGCCAGGAAAGAAAATAATAATTGTGACATATTCTTAATCAAGTGAAAGTGAGGTTTAACTTATGTGCATGTCTGGATCTTCAATATTTATGTGGATAATTGAGACTCAGCCCTACAGAATGGAGAAGGTGTCATAAAATGCCTTATCTAGGGAACATAGCTGGAAAACATAAATATCAAACTTTTCTCAACTCTGGCTGTGCAATACATTTGTCTGAAGAGCTGTCAACTGGGCCCCACTGCCATAGGTCAAAAATTTCCTGGCTGGGGGTTGAGGACCGAGTATTTTCTACAAAGCCCCCACCCCCGAGTGAGCGAGTATACTGGCAGCTCAGGCTGAGAGGCGGTCTCTGTGATGCTAAGATCTAAAGCAGGCGTCCTCAAACTACAGCCTGAGGCCCACATGCCGCCTGCTGAGGACATTTATCCGGCCCACTGGGTGTTTTTGCCACCACTGCCTGTCCCGCTTAGCAGCCGACTCGTCCCGGGCCCACAGTGCGCACTCTACAACGGTCTGAGGGACAGTGAACTGGCCCCCTGTTTAAAAAGTTTGAGGACCCCTGATCTAAAGAGTCAAAGTGTGGTCGAGATTGTAGCAAATTCCATGGGTTTTTTCCCCCCAGACACTAAATGCATTTCCCAGTCACCACCAATATCAGATCAGACAGGAGGGATTACATATATACATATATATGTATGTGTGTGTGTATATGTGTGTGTGTGTGTGTGTATATATATGATTTTCTGACGTAGACAGAAAATGTCCCACTTCCAGGCTGCAGACAGCTGCAAGCCACGTGAGAAATGTTCCTTCCTCACCCCTCTCTCCCATCACAATCTCCCAGAGCCATTAGGCCCTTTTCTGCAACCTGCTTTTATTCTGCACTGTACGGGTTGTGAGACGTGATGGTCCCCTCGCCACCCCCACCCCCGCCCCTCCGGTACTGCCACGTGCCAACTGCAGTCCTTCCCAAATATTTTGCGAGGCAGGACGCCCGCCCGGGGGAATGCCGGGTCCACACCTCGTGGGCACAGACGTCAGACATCGCCGCCTTCCTTCCAGGTAAGCAAACGAATCCACCCGCGAGCCTTGTGTGGTGGCCCTCTGCCCGTCACAGGTCCCTCAGAGAAGAACGTGGGGCTTATCAGAGACCCACGGCGGAAGGAAGGCCTGCCCTCTGTTGCCCGCCAGGTGGAAAGCAGGCCCTCTGTCCCTCACTCCCATCTTGTGGCCCAACACGTGGCTTGATTTATCGCCTGGATAAAGTTACAGAGCCGACGTCGCTGCTCTACAGAGCAGAAATGTCTGCAAGCTCCTGAGCCACCCTGGGCAGGCAGGGCCTCAGCTTCCGCATCTGCGAAATGGGCGGCTTGGGGTCTCCGTCAGACGGAGGTGCCGGAGGCTTCGGTAAGGTTACAGGTGTGGTCCTGACGCCCGAGACCCCGTGGCATTCACGCTGCACATGGTAAATGCTCACTCAATATTGACATAGATGCTTGGGGGAAAAAAAAGTGACAAAGAGATGGAATTTGACTGCACTGTTTGTTTTTTTTTCCCACCCACTTTTTGTCCTCCTCCGATACAGGGGGCTTCAGTATAACCATAAACCTGAATAATTTTTTTTTTTTTTACTGATATAATTCACATGTCACGTCATCCACCGTGGTAAAGTGTGTTCAGTGTGTATTCACATAGCCACGGGGCTGTGCGACCATCACCACTATCAAATTCCAGAACATTTTCATCACCCCAAAAAGAAACGCTGAGCCTCATAGCAGTCACCCCCCCACCCCCCACCCCCCACCCGGGTCTTCTCCTGAAACCACTCATCCACTCTGTGGGTCTGTGGATTTGACTGTTCGAGCTGCTTTATATAAATGGTATTATGTGTCAATGGGATGGAAATAATACAATATGTGGCCTTTTGTGTCTAAGCCCAAGTCATTTTTTTTTTGAGACAGGGTCTTGCTTTGTTGCCCAGGCTAGAGTGAGTGCCGTGGCGTCAGCCTCGCTCACAGCAACCTCAGACTCCTGGGCTCGAGTGATCCTCCTGCCTCAGCCTCCCAAGTAGCTGGGACTACAGGCATGCGCCACCACGCCCGGCTAATTTTTCTCTGTATATATATTAGTTGGCCAATTAATTTCTTTCTATTTATAGTAGAGACGGGGTCTCGCTCTTGCTCAGGCAGATTTTGAACTCCTGACCTCCAGCGATCCGCCCGCCTCGGCCTCCCAGAGTGCTAGGATGACAGGCGTGAGCCACCGCGCCCGGCCTGAGTCGTTTTTATTAGAAAAAACAAAAGTTGCAGGTAACTTCCTGGGTGCCCGAGAAATGACATACAGGTGGGGGGCGGGGGAGGGTGTTGTGATCCCACGAACGGCCCTTTGTCTTCCGGCTGTCGCCTGATTTCCCGCCTGCAAGCTGTGCACGCGGTTCTGGAAACGGGCCTCATGCAGTGGCCACCCTGCCCCGCCCCTACCCACGGCCACCTCGCAGAGGCAGAATTGCCACTGCATCCCGGCATCCTCGACCCCGGGCCCCCTTCCGCGTGTGGCCCTGCCGCTGGGAGGGGAGGAGTCGTCAGGTACCTCATTGTCCTGCGTGGTGGGGAAGCGTTCCAAAGTGGGCACCATTGTTCAGGAGGGCTGGCCGTGGCTCACGCACATAGCCGCGGGCGTTCTACGCCGAGCCACCGTCCCCAAGAAAGGAGCAGGCTACTGTGGGCATTTACAGTTTTGTGCCAATTTGTGCAGCCTGCCACTGTGACGATTTCAACAGGCCGCTGCTCAACGGAGAGACACAGCCCTGATTCCGGAATTCGTAACAAAGGCCGGGGCTGGCGTGGGGAGGGACGCACGGGCGATATTGTCCTTCCCCCTCACAGGACGTCGGAGTTTTCTCCGCTTCAATGCGCGCTCTCCTCGGGCACTCTAATTACCATGACAAATATCAAAATATTGCCTCGGTGGCTGCTGCAATCTTACTTAAGAAAATGTGCCTGAATGTGCCGATTGCTGTCCTGTTGCTCGGCTGCAAAATAAATCGGGTCTCCATGGAAGTGGCTCCATCTGGCAGTGGGCAAACGACTCCTGCGGACCAATGGTGCCGTCAGGTGGGACACTTTTCTGGATCGTCCCAGCGTGTGCCAAACTCGGCCAGGCCTCCGAGCAGCGATGTGGGGAGTCGGGGCGCAGTATATCCAGGAACACAGGCAGCCGGCAAACGGTGGGCCCGGCAGGCGTGTGAATTTCCTCCTAGAGAAACCCCACGAGACCCGCTTGTTCTCAAAGAGCCTCTTGGACCAGCAACATTAGCATCACCTGGGAAGGTCTTAAAAATACAGATTCCCAGGTTCCCACCCTGGACTTGCCAAATCAGACACTCTGGGGAGGGACCCAGCAATCTGTGTCTGAACCCCGGACAGATTAAGCCCTTCCGGAGAGGCAAAGGCTCACGCTCTTTAAGAAGCACAAAGCCGGGCACGGTGGCTCACGCCTGTCATCCTAGCACTCTGGGAAGCCGAGGAGGGAGGATCATTGCTCAAGGTCAGGAGTTCGAGACCGGCCTGAGCAAGAGCGAGACCCCGTCTCTACTAAAAATAGAAAGAATTGAATTGGCCAACTAAAAACATATAGAAAAAATGAGCCGGGCGTGGTGGTGCATGCCTGTAGTCCCAGCTACTCAGGAGGCTGAGGCAGGAGGATTGCTTGAGCCCAGGAGTCTGAGGTTGCTGTGAGCTAGGCTGACGCCACGGCACTCTAGCCCGGCAACAGAGTGGGGCTCTGTCTCAAGAAAAAGAAAAAGAAAAAAGAAGAAGCGCTGTTGTAGGCTTTTACAGCAGAATGACTCATTGCTGCACGGGATTAGTGTAACAGGAGCCCAAAACATCAGTTAAGTCACTTGTTGTCAGCAGCACTGGCAGTTTTCATGAAAATGCTGCCTGTAGCGGGTTGAGTGGTAACCCACCCCCCCACCCCCAAAAGATATGCCCACACATTCCGGAAACTGTGAATGTGACCTTATTTGGAAAAAAGGTTTCTGCAGATGTAATTGAATTGAGGAGACTGAGATCATCCTGAATTATCTGGGTGAATCCCTAATCCAACCACAAGCATCCGTATACGGGACACAAAGGAGAGACTGGGAGAAGACGACGTGACGTGTGGAGATGAAGACAGAGATTGGAGTGACGAGGGACACCACGAGCCGAGGGACACCCGTAGCCAGCAGAAGCAGTTACTTGCGGGGTTAGGACTCAGGTTAGTGGGTGTCACGCCGACTCTGGTGAGGAATGACAGAGACTAGAGAGGAATCCTCGTGTGGCATGCAAAGCAAAAAGTAAAGATTGTTTTGTGAAACTGTTTCAGATATAAATATGCACACACACGTGTGTACATATAGATACACATAAATATGTGCAGACATACAGGCACAGAAGCATGCACGCTATACGGTCTTGCTTTAAGCATTCCTGCTTACACATGCGTTGTGAGTCATAAAATAAAATAAATTTCTGTGTGCAACCAAAAATGAGAAACCCTGCTTTGAATGGCATCGTCATCATCTGGGGGAACCAGAGCTGCTGTTCTCCGGACGGTATAGCTGCTGGGGCCGGATGAAGTCAGAGAGAAATATGCCCATCTCCTCGTGTCATGAAAACATCCTAAAAAACTCCTTGTGCTTCCCCTACGAGTTCGATGAGCCTGGTGTATCTCTACTCGGCGGGTATGTTTGCTACGAGGGACGCGTGTCATTCTTTGTGTTTCTGAGACCTAAGGAATGGTTACCAGCCAGAAGGAAACGTAGGAAAAATAAAGTCTGATGCTTCCCACACTGAATCTTTGGAGCGTCATCATGATTTTTGTTAAAACCATGAGCCGTATTCTATCGCTTAATTTTTTTAAAACTAATTTTCAAAGGTTTTGTCCTAAGCAATCATATCTGTGCCATGGCGGATTCTATGTGAGAGTGTTTTCTTTTTTTCTAATACATGGTCAACTAGATACACAATTACACTAATAAAAACAGTTCCTGTGCCGCCTAACATCAGCGGTACACCTGGCACCTTTTGGGGGCGTGATTCTCCCTGGTAGCGGTCAGAGTGATCTTTTTAAAAATGTAAACCTGGTCCCTCCCCAGTGGCTTCCCTGCGCTCTCAGGAGAAGGTCCAAGCCCCCCATCCGCCCTCCGTGCCCCTCACCAGGGCTTCAGGCTGTGCCACCAACTCGCCCTCATCCTTGCCACCGCAGGGCGGGGCCTTCCGTCTGGACCACGCCCTCTCTGCGCAGCTAACACCTGCATCTGGCTTGGCACGCGTTCACAGAGCGCCAACGCCTGCTCACCTGCCGCACCGACTCAGAGACCGCGTCACCACCAGGTAGATACTGCCTGTCAGCCGGGCGCGGTGGCTCACGCCTGTAATCCTGGCACTCTGGGAGGCCGAGGAGGGAGGATCGCTCCAGGTCAGGAGTTCGAGACCAGCCTGAGCAAGAGTGAGACCCCCGTCTCTACTAAAAATAGAAAGAAATTAGCCGGCTAACTAAAAATATATAGAAAAAATTAGCCGGGCACGGTGGCACATGCCTCTGTAGTCCTGGCTACTCGGGAGGCTGAGGCAGGGGGATCCCTTGAGCCCAGGAGTCTGAGGTTGCTGTGAGCTAGGCTGACGCCAGGGCATTCACTCTAGCCTGGGCAACAAAGCGAGACTCGTCTCTAAATGAATGAATGAATGAATGAATAGAATAAAAGATACTGTCTGCCCTTCTCAGACTCCTCGTGTAGCCAGATTCCCCGTTGGCACTCGAGTGACCCCAGCAACGTTCCTTTGCACCCCTGATCACAGACCACGTGACTGTCACAGACTCACGTGCTCATGTGACCGTCTGAACCATGCCTGTCTCCTCCACCGGACTGCATACCTCACGTGGGTGGGACCATTCCAGTCTACCACAGGATGAGCACACACCTGAAACATCTGTTGCAGGAAACAAGTGAACAGACAGACGCACGGACACGGGGCGGATGGACAGACGGCCCTGCGCGTCCTGCAGGTGGAGAGGCAGGATGGGGGTGGGGTGGGGAGAGCGCAGCCTCGCTCCCGACACGGCGGCCCAGCAGCCGAGTAAGAAAACCCGGGCCTCGGCTCTGTCCTGCTCAGAAATCTAAAAAGCACTTAGCTCTAAATAAACGGGGGACATGCCCAGAGTGAGCCCCACGCCGGAGCTGGGGGGTCTCCACCTCTTTTATCGGCGCGAGCGTGAGCATCCAAAATCTGAACCTGACCCTCGGCGCCGGGAGCGCCTGGAAGCCAAGTTGCAGGGGATTCGTTTCGGTCCCTGCGACGACAACAACAAAGGGAAAGAAAGAAAAAACAAAACAAAACTTGGCCGCGTTGGCTCACGATCACCCGCAAACAATCAGCCTCTGATGAGCCACCTCGTTAAAATATAAACGGATTTAATCCAATCATTCAAGCAATAGCCCAAGCCAGCACAGCCGTCATCATCGAGAACGCCGTAACGCGCGCTCCCTACCAGACGGGACAATTTGGCGTTTTTATTGAGAATATGAATTTCCTGCTGGTGCAGAGAAGAAAATCCCCCGGGCAGCTGTTGTTCTCCCATCGTGCCTGCAGGCCGATGGCGTACTGTCAAATTTCCCAAACAAAGCATCGGGGAGAAACCACCCAAACACGCCCGGGGTATGAGACGGCAGTGGGTGTATGAATAGTTCATAAAAGAAGGGCTTTCTTCCCAAATTAGCCGCGAGTCCCATGCTTGTACGGGGAACGTGGTGCATCCCAGTCGGACGGGGGTTTTTCCAATAACACCCCCGCCGCCGTGTGCACCCCGACCTTCCAGCCTCTGCACACCTTCTCACTTCCACCTGAAAACGTCGTCTTTGCCCTGTGGAAATCCTACTCATTCTTCAAGCATCAGCTCAAGACTGGCGGGCCGGGGGGTGGGGTGGTGGTGGGGGCCTGGCACCGCCGAGGCTGGGCCGGTGTAGCGGCCGCTGAGTGCTCTGCTGTAGGGTGGAGTCGGTCGGGGGTGGGGGCGTGAGGCCAGCGGAGCAGGAGTTTCGCTTCGTCCGTGTGGCGTGAGATGAACAGCAGAGATCCACGTGGAAAAATACCACGCGTGAGGCCGGATTTACGGGACGGGGAACTCCTCCCACGGGGTGGATGGGATGCAGACGGCCTCCCCGGGCCCTGCTCCGTCTCCGATCTTCTCTCGCACCTCTCTCCCGCTCGCTTTCAGCACTCCGGCCGCAATCATCCGCCCGTCCTTAGAGTGTGCCAAGCTCGTTCCTGCCCGCGGGGCCTTTGCACTTGCCGTTCTTGCCGTTCCTGCGCCCTCCCCTCAGGTGTCACCTGCTCAGGAAGAACTAGCCTTTCTGACCACCCAGTCGTCAGTAACCACTCCCATGATCTGGCCTGTTCTTCCTCAGTGCCATCTGAGATTGTCTCATGTCTGTGTTTGCGCACTTATGCAACGCGCGCTTCCTGCTACTGGAATGTACGCCGCGGGGAGAAGGGACCCCGGACGGCGCTATTCACAGACGCACCCCACGAGCACCTACCGCGCACAGCAGGTCCTCAGCACACCTGTGCCGGATCACGCCGAGGCTTACGCAGCCATCTCAGGTTTCTCCCTGTTTCCCGACACGGGAAAACACACAGACCACTGCATTTGATTCTGGTTTCGTAAAACAGATGGCAGTGGGGGAGCTGGATTGGCTCCCAGGTCTCCACGGAGGTTGAAGGAGTGAGAGAGGTGCCTGCTTTCTGCCGGGCACACAAGAGCACACGCCCGGCGCTCAAAACCCGACGGTTTGCGCCTGATGCTGCACTAAAGGGAAAACAGCAACTTTCGAGGTGTGGCATGAGAGGCCATCCGAGTAGTGCCGCATCGTCCGCCCGGGAAGTCTTTCAGGGAGGAGGCCCGAGGCCAGGAACTAACGCTAGCCCCGGAGGATGGAGCTCAGAAAGGTGGGACTTGAAGCAGATCGGAGGCAGAAGCCTCTTCGGAGGCCCTGGTGGGGGGTGACAGGCCACTGGCACGCACGCGTCACCTTTGAAAGCTTTCTCTGGGAAAGCACAATGGTGGACGATGGGTGGGCTAGGTGTCAGCCCCCATCACCCTCTCAAACGAGCCTACTCGAGCAGTGAACAACCTGTACAACTGTGCACAGCAGTGCTAGGGAGTTAGGAGGAGGGAGCTCCCTGAAATAAGGTGCAATGAAACCTTCACTTCATTTTGTCAGGGGTCTCAAACTGACGATCTTCAGGTCAAATCTTTCTCCCAGGCCATTTTCTTTGTCTTCCTTTTCTTTTTTTTTTTTTTGGTGGGGGGCAGTGTTAACCTGTATCATGTTTTTAAATAACTGAAATTATTTTAGAAAGTCTTTGGACAGGGCACGTGTGCACTTGCCAGCTGTCCGTAGGCCCTGCCACCGCTCCTTGCTAATGACGTTCCCCCCGGCCCACACCCTCACGTCCCCTGCCTGGCCTCTCGTGGAACCTTAGGGAAGAGAATCGGAACATGCAGGGAAAGATGTTTAGGATGCCAACTGCCTCTCCCCCCCACCCCCCCGTCCCTTCTAATTAACAGCTGCCAGGAGCAAACGATGTGAGGTGAAACTCGCACACAGAGAAGATAAATGGCTTTTTAATTTGGGTCGCTGACAAGGTCAGCCGCAGAGCTATGTTATTGTTATTTTTTTTTCCTTTTTCCTAAACATGGCTTCATTAACTTTCGTTTACGAAAACAGCACGAAGATGTCCCAAGCTTTTGATGAACATATTTCCTCTGCACAGCTACTCATTTTCAAATCCAGTAATCGCCGAGGCAGGCTGGAGCCCCCGGGGGCCTGGCGCTGGGCTGTCCCTGTTGCTCAGAAGGTCTCTCTCAAGCCCTCCCCGGCCCCCCAGCGGGTTGCGAAGCTGTGAACAGCTCCAGTGGCCAGAGCCCAAGGCTGACTGGAGTTTGAGGACACCTGGAGTCCAGGCAGGTCAGGGACGAGAGTGTCCGTGAATTTCCCTGATGAAGTCTGGCCAAGTGGGACACACCATTGTTCAAATCATCAGCATTTTGGGTCTCTGATACAGCAGTGGTTTATAATCGATACTAATTATAGCGCTACTATATAAATACGATATATTCCGATTATATGCACTGATGTCTAACTAATTACAATGTATATTTAACGTACTAATGGGAATATCTCCTCATGGCGTACAACAGCTATCTTAAACAGGTGATCGACGCCAGCTTTGTCTGGCTTATTTAGTGTCGTGAAAAACCAAAACGCCGACTTAAAATGAGCACGCTGCATTGAAGATGCATGGGATTCTGGCTGCTCAGGAGAAATGAGAAGACCGGACACCTCCCATCTCGTGTGGCCCCTGGTGCAGCACCCCAAGACAAGATATTTTTTTTTTTTTGAGACAGAGTCTCGCTTTGTTGCCCAGGCTAGAGTGCCGTGGCGTCAGCCTAGCTCACAGCAACCTCAAACTCCTGGGCTCAAGCGATCCTCCTGCCTCAGCCTCCCCAGTAGCTGGGACTACAGGCATGTGCCACCATGTCTGGCTAATTGTTTTTTCTATATTTATTAGTTGGCCAATTAATTTCTTTCTATTTATAGTAGAGACGGGGTCTCGCTCTTGCTCAGGCTGCTTTCGAACTCCTGACCTCAAGCAATCCACCAACCTCAGCCTCCCAGAGTGCTGGGATCACAGGCGTGAGCCACCGTGCCTGGCCCCAGGACAAGATCTTAACGTGTCCACTTTGCTGATTAAAACGCTCAGTGGCGGGAAATCTGCTTCGAGTAGCAAGGCGGTTGGTGGGCGGGGGCGGGGGGCATCGTCAGGTGAACACGTCCGCGTTCACGTAACGTCTCGGCGGGAGAAGGCTCATTTCTCTCATGAGGAATAAGTCCGTTCCTGTCTCTCCTTCTCACTGGTTCCCGGGTCATTTTTCGGGACCCCAAATGCAACCTCCACGTGGGTAAGGATCACGCATTCCCATCTGGACCCGGGCAGAGGTGGCCGAACCGCAGAGCACGCACCTGCCCCCCACGTGTCTACTTGTGCTGTTTCGGGATCAGCCACCTCCACGGTGCGGGGAGAGGCTGAATCCGGGCGCAGACCTGCTCTCTGCAGATCTGCTAATTGGATGTGACAGGCATGATTTATTTACCGGGCAGCCCTTTGCTTCAAGCCATACTCACACCTAAGACTCATCTTCTCGCCAGCTTGCTGGGAGTACCCAACCTTCAGAGTCTTCCCGACACACCGTAGAAAAGCAGAGGGAAAGGAAGAAACCACAAGGGACTTAAAAAAAGAAATTCAGTTATACGGCCTCGAGTTTCTGCCTTTCCCTCTTAATTTGGTCAGTTTCGAGGAGGAAGGAAATGGGTTTGCAGCATCCTAACTCGACCGCTGCCCATAGGTAAGCCAACGCCACCTGCTCTATGCCTCTCGGACAATTTTAGAAGGGGCAGGACCAGCTGCCTTCTTCAGCAAGACTGGAGCGTCTCTCTGTGACAACCTGTCCTCAGGACCCAGGGCAGGTGAGACACCAGAACCCATGCAGGTGCCAGAAGCCAGGATACTGCTGAATATCAGTTTGCACACGAACTTCTTCTGGAATACACCTGCTGACTGTTGGTTTCACTGTCCGGTCTTAGGGTCGGGGTACACATGGCTGACAGTCGCCTGAGCTTCCAGCCATGCCAGTGAGCTGTCCTGGGGCGTCCTGGCCAGCAGGGCTCTCAGACAACGCCAGCCTCAGCTCACATCTCTGCAGTCCCATAAGAGACCCCCACACACACACCACCTGTGAGAACTGCCCAGCCAAGCCCTGTCCCACAAAATCATAAGCAAAACAAAGTGGCCATTTTAAGCTTCTAAGTTTTTTCTGGGTAATTTCCACATAGCAATAGGAATCCTAAAACCAATCACACCAACTTCTCTGAGATGGACATTCTCTGAGGCATGTGGTTAGGTACCAAGGAGCAAAGCAGGGACTTGAACGTAATCAGGATTCTGCTAAGATGAAGGGAAAGGATGCTAGGTAGGAAACCAGCAGCATTTTCTGTAACTCTGAAAAAAATTCAATGCGATAACCTCCCGTGAATTAATATGCACAAAGCACTAACACGGTGCCTGGCAGATAATAAGGACTTTATGAATGACGGGTACTGCCGTTATTTTCCTACATGTGGGATATACCTAAGAGTTTCTTATATGCCTTCCCAATGAGTTCACAAGTGAAGTTTGGTTACCTTGTCTACTTCTTTGTTGATCTAGATGGGAAAAACATGCAGAGGGAAAGACGCATACATCTTCCTCTCCGATAAAAAGGTCCCCCATTGCTCGATCTTTGTCACATAAGTCTTATGTCTCTTCCTCCACCTCCGGCCCACGTTCTCCACACCTGTCTCTCACTGAGTCTCAAGAAGTCTCTCTCCATGCCGGGATTTTTATCAAACTTGAGCAGGGACGCCTTGAACCCTGCCAAACCTGTCTTCCCGTCTTTTGGGGCTTTCTGTAGACGGCCACAGAACCAATCCTCCTCCTCTTCCTTTCTCCTTCTTATCCTGAAACTACCCTCCCTCCCCGGCCCTGAGGCTCCTGACCCCACAGCACACATACAACCCGGCACAATCATGCACTTTTTCCCCATACGCTTCCTGACTTGCATGGTTCTGGGTCACTCCTACTTCCAAAGGTTGGATCGCTGTAGATTTTTACCAAAGACGCTGCAACCATCATCCCCACCCCTCCCATCTGACTGCAAGGTGGTCTTGTCGCTCCTAACCGGCCAAGAGTCAGACGTCCCCTTTCCTTACTGTGGGCTGGCCCGGTGACTTACTTGGAGCCTGGCACCTTCTACATTTGTCCTGTTGGAGCCCCAGGCTGGCACGTCAAGAAGCTCACGCCAAAGGACAGACCCTTTAGAGCAGGGGTCCCCAACCTATGGTGAGTTGTATAATTACTTCATTATAGATTACTATGTGATGATAACAGAAAGAAAGTGCACAATAAATATAACACACCTGAAGCATCCTGAAACCATCCCACGTCCGGTCCTCGGAAAAATTGTCTTCCAGGAAAATGGTCCCTGGTGCCAAAATGGTTGGGGACCACTGCTCTAGAGGGGTAAAGGCCACAGGGAGAAAGAAGTCCCAGCAGGCCAGGTCCCCCAGTGAGAGGCCAGACATGGGGCGAGGCCATCTGAGGTCCTACACCCCAAATTACAGCCATGCGGGAGAGCCCAGTCTGTACCCGCTGGGGCAGAGTCAGAATCCCAGTGCAGCCCTGCCTACTGGTTCGTTTGAGCCTCCCTGCTAAGCAGCAACAGGACACGGGGACAGGTCAGCCACCTTGCTCGAGACGCTCCATCACCCGATAGTCATTAAAGAATCCATGAAGCCTCACGCACTGCTTCCTCCTCCAGCTATTATATGTTGAACAGAAGCCGTGTCCTCGCAGCTACTTGGGACACCCATGTATGTGCAGGTCCCCATCAAAAATTTCCTATAGTCCACCATTTCTGTAACGTACTTCATGCTTTTCTTTACACTTTGCCTTTTTAACTTACAGATTTACTAGAAAATAATACTTTATATGACCTTCGTGCATGGAAAACCGATGCCACTTGATAAAAACAGAAGGCGACCCTAACAGTAAATACATCATTATCCCCGTTTAAACATGCTGATCTGTGGGCTCCTAGCCACGTGCCAACCACACTGAGGAAACATTGTCTTAAGCACACACACGTGGAAACCGCCTGCTTTTCTGCTGTCTACCTTCCCTCTCCATTTCAAATCATTCCTGCCTATAAGACTCGCTAAATAATACTTAAAGTTTAATTTTTGTTCTTGGCACTCATCACCGTATTTTTAAGTGGCTTTATTTTATTGCCTGATAATTGCCCACCTAGCCATACAACATAATCTCCATTAGGTTACTGGTTTGGTCTGTCCTGTTCACTCTGGAATGCCCGGCACACAGAGCTTACGCTTAGTAGGTGCTCAGTAAATATGTGTCGCTTAGTAGGTGCTTAGTAAATATTTACGGACACAAGGAATGGGCGAATGCACTAATGCTTCATGGTGCAAAGCCTCTAGCTCACCCCACGGGCCAGGAGGAAACTCGTTGGATTATAAAATTCCTCCCGGGAATTTCTTTTTCATAAATCAATTAATTTTTGGACAGCCCCAAAGTGCAATGCTTACTCCCCTTCATACGCTAGTGGCTGTCGTGGTACATTTGTGATGGTGTATTTATTTTCTGCCAAGTAACAATGGGCCTCATGAAAAATGAGTATCTCTGCACGCCGAATGCACGAGGAGCAATAACGTGCTGATTAATGAACCTCCCCAAATATGCAGCCTCTTTCCCGCCACGGGGAGTGGGCGGGGACGAGTGCAAATTAAAAAGGATGAAGAGGATCAATTTTCTAGGAATCAGAAAGCAAAGGGAGCCTGAGAAAAATCAAAGGCACATTTTTAGCCTCAGACGCCTGTGTCTTTTCCTCCTCTGTAGGACAACCGGGTAAAACAATATTTCTCCCTTTTTTCATTAATCGTTTTATCTCGTCCTCCTCTGATGCTTAAGAAGAGAAAAATGGTAATACTTTTTTTTTTTTTTTCTTTTTGGATTTTTTTTTTCTGCAGGGAGATAACACCTTAGGAACCAAACATCTATGTTTTTAGCAAAAGTAAACAGCGAAAGACCCAGGTTCCTGCTGGCCACCTTTCAATGGGGCTTTCTCTCCCTGACTAGAGAGCCACAAATGGAAAACTTTGCATCCATTTTTGTTTTCAATAAAAATCTTGTTTAACAGCTTCATGAATATTCATGCTTTCGGCTTACTTCCAAATTAAAACAAGAGAAGCCAAATGAAACAAGAAAAAAAGAAAGAGGAGTTCACTCAGCTGCACAAAGGTTTGAAGGACAAGATTTTATGTTTTAAGGCATGTGCATCTGTTAAAAAAAAAAAAAGAGGAAAAAAAATACTTGTAATAACCAGAGTACAAAAAGTACCAGCATCTACATCAGTATTTCTTATATTTCAGTCATTTCCTTATCTACTTTGTAATATTTGCCATCTCTTAAGACCAACTTACCTCATTATTTATATGATATTTTTCTGTAAACTAAATTCAATCTAACTGATTTTTTTAAGAAAAATGTTTAGCCTCAGTTCCTATCTATGGCATTAATAGTTTCATAAACTGGTTATATTTTTCTTATATATATTAAAACAAATCACGATTAGCAAATTAAAGAAGTGTGTCCAAGGGGTAACTAAAATCTGGTATATTGGCAATGGCATGTTTACCATGTTTTTGGATAAAAATTATCTGCCTTCATGTGGGGCATTTCATTGGTCTTTAATCTTCGTGCGACAGTCATTGACTACTGATCCATGTCTGCTGAGGGGCTGGGGGAGATAAAGTGGTGGGAAAAACAGGGTCCCCGATCCCACAGGCTTATTCTTTGATGTGACTCACACTACAAAAGGAGTTAGTCTCATTCTACCATTTATTTTTGACACCAAACACCCAGAAGTCAGAGGTTCAAGGCCCGTCTTCTGAAAGCTCTGTGCTATCCAAGATGGTAGCCAGGAACCACAGGTGGCTCTTTAAATTAAAATTAATTAATAATAAATAAAATTAAAAATTTAGTTCCTCTATCATTTTGGGTGCATTTCAGATGCTCAGTAACTACCTACAGCGGTAGGTAGACTGACGCCAGCTGGCACAGATATGGACCATTTCCGCCCACCATACAAAGTCCCACTGGGCAGCTCTGTTCCAGAAAGCACAGTGCACTCCTTCCACACCACTGACCTCCTCGTGGTAATTTACGTGTGATACTCAGGGACCCACGGCCCTCTATAAGCAGGCTGGGATCCTCAAATTTTTATAGACATTGTAAATATTTCCCCGGAGAATCTTAGCATCCATTGAGTATAAAACTTGATTCCATTTTCCAGTACGTTGTCCCATTTCTGCCTCAGTGTGTCAGATATACTGTCTCCCCTGCCAAAGAGTTTCTACATGGAAACTTCCCTGGGAAGCAGTGGCTTCCTTCACTCGAATCACTGCATACCTAAGAAGACACCTGCCAGAGAATCACTGCTATTTTTGAGATGATGGGATTACCTACGGCATTCTGATCTTGTACTCTGGCGGGTGACACTGAAACATGCATAGCAAAGTCCTGATGAGAATGCATCTTCACACATTACGTACTGGAAATCTATGATGACTTCCCCCGTAATGGAATCGTAATAACATCAAGCCAGGATGAGGTTTTGTCTTGGCTTCAGTCCAAATGGAGAAGTCACCCTAATAAACTGTAAACAGACTCAGAGCATGGACTAATAAGAAGGTATCTGGTGTGTTTGTTTCCTCAGCAGTGGAGTAGGTTAACCCAATTAACTTAATGAAGTCAAACACTTACACACGGAAACACTGTCACAGACACTGCAAACAGAAAGACCTCCAGGGATCAGGAGAACAATTTAATCAGTGAGGCAGAGTTGTGTTTGAGGTACAGAGGGCTGGGGAGAGCCCTCCCCACCCCTAGAGCAGCCACTGGTGGGATCCAAGCTCTTGAAGCATAAAAATGGCCTCAACTTTCAGACCTTCTATTTTTTAAGAGAAAATAGAAAAGCTGACTCTTAAATAAAAATTCTTAACTTTTAAAATACTACACAGCGCACACCCCCCAAATACTTCTTCAAACCACCAGAGTCTAACAACTCATGTACTAAACAATGTTTTTCTAAATTGGTTAATAAAGGAGAAACAAAGGGTATAATTTTGTGTTCAGGTTATCCCTGTGGTAGATTACAAAAATGGGTACATTTTTCCTTCCCTGTACCCAAGTCCCTTAGCAATGTGACTTTGAAACTCCTCCCATGAAGAAGTGGGATCTATTTTCCTAGTCCTGGACCATGGGATGGTCTTGTCATTTCTTGTGGCCCAAATAAGGTAGTGGCAAAATCAGTGTTGTACTAATTCCAATCCAGGGTCTTGGCTCTACTCTTTTTCTTGGAGCCCTGGGACTTCATGTAAACAAGCCCAGGCTACCCTGCAAGATTATGCAGCATGCATGAGGCCCCTGTCATCCCTCATGACAGCCAGTCCATCCCTAGAAGCACCTAGGTGACTGGAGGTCAATCTCAGCCACTTGAGTGAGCCTGACTAACATCAGAACAACCGCCCAGCTGAGCACAGTCACGTTACAGACAAACAAATTGCAAGTGAAGGAAACAGTTGCTCTAAGCCACTAACTTTCAGGGTGGTTTATGATGCAAAGAGTTACATAACAGTTCATCAGTGTTCAAATCCCAGCTCCAGCAACTATTAGCTATATGATTTTGGAACAGTGATTTAACCTTCAGTGCCACCAGTCAATTTTCATCAGTAACAACTGAAAAAAAAAATAGTGGATTTTTATCACTCTGACATTCAGCAGGCTACTTGTGGCTTGTTTTAGGGATTATATTAATATGCTTTTCTAAAGAAGCACTTGAAATAATGTCATGTGTCTAGGTGCATGCAGAAGCTGACTGTTACTTGATTCTGAAGGCTGTGTGTTAAATTTTCAGGAATTCAATGAGCCAGCTGATAACTTGAAATTGTTCATAGCAGGAGTATTTACACCAGAGAAATTGGCAACCACTACAAATAAGGGCTGTCTTTTGTCTACTC
>VSMD01120006.1:0-16204 GCA_008750895.1 Mirza zaza | reverse complement strand
GTCATTCCTACAATGTATAATAAGTATTCTCTGTTGCCCCAAAAGTACTGTAAACTTTGATACAAAGACAATTGTCATGTGTGATTGGTTTTGGGAAAATCTAGGACAAGGGATTGTGTTTTAAGTTTGAATTAGTGCTGAACACAGAAGAGAAAGAGAACTTCCACTGAAGGTGAGAATCAAGTAAGACTAAATATTCACTGAAAACACAAGGTCTGAGCCAGGGGTAACCACAAGAAAATTGAGTCCTTAACTCTTCTTCTCATCCAAGAATCCCTGAAGAAAGCTGGAGGCATGGGGATTGGAGTTCAAGTCAAATTGTTATTAAATCTCAAAAGATAGACTGCTCACACTTGTGTTAAGCTCAGGTGTCAGAGTTATGTTGTTGGGTCTCTGATTTTTTTCTTATCTTTGGGTAGGCTAGATATTTCATGTATCTTAAAAGGAATTCGAAAGGAAGACTTAGGGAAAATAAGGAAGCTATCTTCAAATATCATCAAATAATCAAATGCTTTCTGTGGAAGACAGATTGGACTTGGTTTGTGTCACTTCAGATAGGTAGCAGTAAGGAAGGTACAGGAAGGCAGGTTTTGGTCCAGTATGAAAACTGACATCTTCTAGCAGACCTCTGTTAGTGATTTTTCCGCAAGGTCATCACCCGCTTCAGTCTTAGGTAGAATTCAGATCTTTCTATAATGGCCCTTCCTTTCTTGGAAATGTACAACCAATTAACCTGGCTAGCTGGTTTTTTGGAAGAATTGGGTAGGTCATATGGGAATAGCTATCATAAGCCTTAATACCACTTTGTATAACAATTCATTCCTTGACAGAATCTTTCATATGGACTTGTAGACTCTATGTTTGTTGCTAGTTAACTCTATTCAACTATTGACATTAATTCAGAGCCTTTAAAAAAGATCTCTCATTCCCACCACTACTGGCTTAATGGACTGTGAATTCCTGGCATTAGAAATGAAAGGCTGAATCTTAAAACTTTAAATAAAAGGGGAATTACATAATTGATCAGAGGCCAAAAATCAGTCTTTTTGTTTGTTTTATTCTTGGTAGGATATCCAAACAATGGACATTGGCAATGTGAATTACTAGAAATATTACCAAACTCTGTAGCTGGAAAAAACAATGGAATAGTTGATTATTGGTTCCTGTTTCAAAATTTATTATCTATGACACCAGTGTTACAGTAGATAAGAAAAGAAATTTAGAAAGAGAAAGATACATAGTATAGCGAGTTTCTGGATATATAAAACTATCTAATAGTTTTGTCATAGTACACAGACAAATTACAAAAAGGGAAGAAAGAAATGTTAGCAGTGAATATAAATATGAACATTTGATTCCTCAAAACATCTCTGAGAAGGTTTAACATCAAATCAAACCTAAATCATATATAGAATGTCCAACCTGTGAAGGTATCATAGCTAGGTAAATTTGAGAAAACATCATGAAAGGAGTGGTAGCTTCAGTTCAGGTTCAAAAGACAGATAGGCTCCTCTGAAAGACGCATACATTCTATCATTTAGCATAGGATTTTCCAACCTTGGAACAATTGACATTTTGAACTGGATAATTCTTTGCCGTGAGGGGCTATCCTGTGCATTGTGGGATGTCTAGCAGACTCCTTGGCATTTATTAACTCATGCTTGTAACAAACCCCCCATCTACCCTACTGAGAAGTCACAATCAAAAATGTCTTCAGATACTGCCTATGTCCCCTGGGGGGCAATATTGCCCCTGGTTGAGTACCACTGATTTAGCACATAAGGGATAGTAATGTGTAAGTAGAGAAGTTGTTGTCATTTCAGTATCCTCATAAGCAAGCAAAGGAATAGCAGTGCAATTCTGGTATGGTTAAAGAAAACTGTGAAGTTCCTTGAAGGAGCTGACTTGGCTCATTCTCCAGGTGGTGTTGATAAATTCTAGAAGAATAACACCAGATAATGTTGCTGGTGGGCTACTTTGGCTTTCATAGAAGAGGTATCATAAAATCTTATATCTGTTTTCCTGAGGGCTCAGTGATGACTGTACTTTTCCTGAGATTCCCTGAATAGTATATACAGACACAATAATTTCTGATGATTCATTAAAATTACAGTTTAGGAAATATGAAGCGTATTAAAAATATACTTTAAAGCCTACTCATATTTTACTGTCCTGCTTCAAATACCAAGTGATTTTATACTTTTTCCATTTTCATTGATTTCAATAAACTTCTTAGGCATAGGTTTAGTCATATGCCCAGCTGAACAGCTTGGGGTATGACTGTCTTGGATCGACTAGACAGCTTTGGGTAGCTTTTAACGTTTATACGCAAAGAATGATGAGGTGGTGAATGGAGAATTGAACAAAGGAAAATACTCACGTTGGTAGAATTGAAATAACAAAATGGAAGGAGGATCAGAATAGCATAAATATTTGTGGATATGCATGATATGTGTAATACATTGTCCCTCCCTTTATAATTGATTTCACAGACTATCAGAATTTCATAAGGGAAATCATTTCTTCTGGTTTAATTTCTTTGAATTATAACATGAACTTGGGATGAATTTTGCCAATTTTAGCTAGAATAACATATATCTAAACAGGAAGTCTGGACCTTATGAATTCGTCTAGCAAATACCTCTTACGTACTTACTGTGAATTAGGCAATGTGATAGAAGCTGCAAACTAATGAAAATAGAGAACAGTCGAATGAGGTCCCTATCCTTGAGATCCTTATAAGCCAAATAGAGGGAAAGTTGTTCACAAAGAGTATAAGTACAATGAAATGTTACAGGCAGTGTACAATGGGGCCACGATGGAAAGGGAGAGCAGTTAGACCAGAGAGACAATATGAAAGATGTGGAATTATGTCATTTTCCTCTCAGCAGCGTGTGCTGTCTCACTATACCCTTGCCAGCAAGGAGTGTTATAATTTAAAGTATTTTGCTAATGCTTTTGGTAAACAAAACTGGTATCTAGTTTTCATTTGCGTTTTATGTAGAAGGGGCCAACTTTTAAATATGTATTTATTTCCAATTTGTATTTCCTTCATTGTGAATTATATGTTTATGCCCTTTATCCTCATTCATTTCTAAATCGAGTGTCCTCAGCCCCTACCTTCTCATTCCTACAAGTGCATATGTGCCCACACTCATATGCATATACCATTTGTTCTGGCGAGTGTCACCCAAAAGATCCTAACTTCTAGATTCAATGAATTAGTTTCATGTCTCACCTGGCTAGACATCTTCTAGTATTGTCAACCTGCTCCCTTCTTTGAAAACTGTCCCTCCAGTACTTCCTCACTAGCTCTGTTTTGGTTCTTGTTTTATATCTCTGATCATTTTTTCTCAGCCTTTATTTGTGGGCCTTCTTGCTATGTAACATCTCCTTAACTAATGGAGTTTTTAAGGGCCTCGTCCTTTATATGATTCAAAATCATATTCCTGTTTCCTTCTTCATGCTCACTTTTACCAACTTCATGGCCTTCTCATTGTTTTAACTACCACTTACGTGTTGGTTGCTCTCAAATTCTCTCCATCTCAAAATTCTTTTTGATTTCTACTCTCACATAGTTCCCTGATTACTTAACAAGTAATTCCGAGTCCTTTACTAGACAGTAAGTTCCTTAAAGCAGAATCTGTGTCATTGTGTCCTCAGTGAGTGGCACAGAGTAAATGCCTGATAAATATGTGCATCTCAGGGTGTATAAAGAACAATCAGATTGCAATAAGTGATCATCCTATTGTATTAGAAGACAGGTGGAATATTATGATCAATTAGGAGCTCTAGATATCTATATTTTTAAAAGGATGTCAATGAACAGGAATACATCCAAAGGAGAATAACTACAATGGTAGAAATCAGACCATGTGCAATACCATCTGTAATGCCCCCAAGCAGAAAGTATCACTGTGTACATTTAAGGAATCTCCTTCTAGTAATTCCAATTTCTTTTCTGTGCATACATTTTTTTCATAGACACTATGGCTTGATGTTCTGCTTTTTATTTAATATTATATCATTACCATTTTACCATGTTATTTATTATTCTTTGAAAATATGGTATTTAATGTTCTATTAAATGGATTTACTTAAAATCCACTTTTTATCTCTTAGAACTTGCTAACAACTTATTGTGTGTACTTTTATATCTTTTTCTGGGGTTTTCATGCACAAGAATATGTACGTGCATATATATAACGGTTAATATCTATATTATTTCATTTAGTCTCCATTAAAAACTCTAGAAAGATGGTAAAGCAGTTCTGGTTTGGTGTTCAAACAAGTCATTATTATTATTACAGTAAAATGGATATAGTGAGATTCCCTTGAATTTCTTAACTTGGGTTTAGGTTGTTAATATGATCTGAATACTGTGTTCTTTTCTAACATCAAATAGAAACAAAAACAGATGAAATATTTATATCTTTAAATCTTGACTAGACATTGCTGGTAACTGGGGCCTTATTCACTTGATGTTCCTTGGCGAGACAAAGAATTTTGAGAAAGATTATTGTTAGTAATTGTAATGCCCACGAAAATAGAAAACTGTGTGTTGTAAGGAAAAGATCAAGAAGGATTTTACATGCTGTAAGTTTACTTTCCAAATGTGGTCGGATGCTTAAATAGTGTTCAAAATGCTTGAGAGCTTAACTCACTGCATAAGGAACAAATGACTATATAGCAGTAGTCATAACTCCAAGTAGTCCTACTGGTCTGCCTTTTCAGCAGTAATGTCAAGGGTTAGAGCAGTGGTTCACAAAGTGTAATGTGTATATCAGTTACTTGGAAAGCTAGTTAAATATGGCTCACCCATAAAAATTCTTCTTTAGTAGTTCTGAGGCAAGGCCTAGGAACCTCAAAGTTTAGTGAGAATTCGGAGATTGTGATATGTATGCATCCAGAGGCAAACTTTGGGAAGGGTACAGTTTTGTGGCTCATTGCTAGAACAAAGTGGGAATTTTACCTCTACTGAAGACTCCACATGAAATTTTACATAAAAGAGCTTGTTCATGTGGAAAATATTCAACTAGAATCATGGAGTCTTGGAATCAAAGTCAGAAGGGATCTTAAAAACTCATCTGACCCTGAACTGTTGGCTAGTTTATTTTTGAACATTTCTAATAATGGGGATTTATTCAGTCCTATGGCTGTCCAATCTCACTTTGGACTGTTCTAACCATTACAATATTTATCCATCTAGTAAGGTGAAATTTGTGCCTCATGACCATCTATTTTTTTCTGAAACATACAACAAAAAGGTTGTTAGATTTTTAAGGTGCCATTAAAAAAAGGGAGAGTAGTGAAATTACACTTTTAAGTCAAAAGGGAAACTCCAAGCATTCTTCCCAAATTAAGGCTGTGCCAATGCTATAATCTTAAGTAACACTGATGTGAGTTTAGGCTTACATGTTGCCAATATTGATTTCATTTAAAATATAGACTTCATAACCCAAAATACCCTTAGAATCAAAATTCTTTTCTATATATGTATTATTCCTATTTTCCTTCTCCATCAAAGTAGGATGTAAATACATAAATATCCTTGCCCCAAATTTCTTTTATTTCAAAGCTGCTATATCATTGTTAAGAATGTAAAATTAAGATTGCCTGAAACTTAATAAAGTTTATTTCTATGCCTTCTTGTGCAACCCTTGTCCTTTATCGTGAATGTACTTACCTTTCTTCAGGAAGCCTTCTCATATTCATTTCATACCATTTTGACCACTCACCCTCTTTCTCATGGGATTTTTATTCAACATAATGTTGTTATTTCTTGTTCTTCTAATTATCTAGTTATTATATATATAAAATTCTCCTTTATGTGTAGGTTCACCAAGGATGAAAGCTAAATCTTTGCTTCATTTGTTCTATCTGTTCAGGGAGAAAAATATAGTTTTGGCGATACAACACAGAGCCATCTCTATTTCTTTACCTCCAGTGTCAAATTTCCAACAGTGGAAATAGACTTGAATAGAATTATGTGTTATGTAGAAACCTGTGAAATAAAAAATGGAAAAAAATCTACTGAATAACTCATTATGTTCTGAAACTTGTAGTAGTAGAATCAAGTACTGCTGGTCTAGTTATGCCACAGAGGACTAATTTCCGGGAGGTGGTGTTAACTGAATGATTTAGGATCCAGGGTCATGATGACCACAGGAAGGAGAGCTGTGAGAGCAAGTTGAGGGTTGTCGTGCTTGCTTGTTGAGACAAACCAGTTCAGAGAACACTCATTGCTGGCCTCCCTGAACTTAGGTGGTTGTTTTCCCAATATTTGCAGAACCTAAGTGGGGGTCCACAAGGTTTCTTTGACGGCTACTTCCCTTGTTACTTTCGTAGGTGTGTTCGTGTTCCTGGCATAGGTATTTTTAAAGCAGTCTCAAAAGCCATGAGTTAAGTATGTTGGAATGTCTAGCTTTGGTGGAACTTTGTGAACTAAGGCTTCATAAAGCTGCTACCAAAATTGGAATTTCCACTTCCCAGGAAACATTTTGAACTCCTTAAAGCTTTACTCTCTTATACTAATTTTTCTTTCTCCTGAAGTGGTTGACACATAGTAGATACTAAATATTTGTTGAATTAAATAGAAGGTTGCCTGTTTTGAGTTTATTATCCTTTGAATAAATTCCAATCTATTTTTGTAAAATATTCCCTAGCAGTCTAAATTGAAAATGAAGTGACTAAAATTATTATCAGACTTAGAACCCGGGCATTGTAGTCCAATAGTAGTATTATGCATTTTTCTTTGTACTGTTTCCAAAACATTATAGAGTTTTATCTAGATCAAGGATGTTTTCTTGGACTTTGGTTATCCTCTAATTTCCCAAAACTAGTCTTTTGGCTTGTAAATGATATTTACAAAGCTTAAAAGTTGTTTGTGAAGCAATAGACCTAGATAATAAGTGCTTTGGGGAAACAAATTACGTAGTTTTTAAGAATTCCTTAGATTTAACCTTATAGGCTTTGTAGAATTAATAGTCTTTTACTAACTTGATTAATTTAACAATTTATGCTTGGATAGGTGGTAAATAGGAAATAAAAAAAATAATTTTAAAATTTACATAATTAAATCTTCTTATTTGACAGGAATATATACAACTGAAGAAAATTGAAAGCTGTGTACCAAACTAGGTCAACTGGTCCTGAGGTCTGGGAGAAACCAGTGCATCAGTTTTCAGAAGGAGAAGTGACAGGCCAAGGCAGAAAATGCAAAAATCATTAGTTAACTGGAGCAGGAGCAACTTTCCCCTTAAGGCAGCCAGCATCTCCCTAATGAGGTTTTGGCTACTCCCACACTTTTGGAAAGGGGGATACGAAAGGAGAGAGTGAAGAACTAGCAAGAAGAGGGTGAAAGGAGGAAAATGGGCTTGGTTCAGTCTACTTCTCATCTATAAGAAAGATGCTGAAATCTGCAACTGCCTTTTATGTCTATAGGAGACCTCAGGACATCACTGTCCTGGACCTATAGTAATGAAGTAATGAGGTATAAGCTATCTCTTCTTTGTAATCTTGTTCACATCATGACTGGAAGATTTTACTTACACACCTATACCTACACCTACACACACAAACATACACACATATCTATGCACATAAACTCACAAAATCCTATACTTACATGCAAAACCACACACATGTACACCTATACGCAAACACACACACACACACACACATTATCCTCCCCAATCTTCAATCCTTGCCCACAAAGAATATCATCCTTGCTTAGCTAAACCACTATCTCTGCTTATAAGAGAAAGGAGAGCAGTTCTTTCTATTTTGTGAAGATGTGTGATGCACATTACACTTTACATCCGCAACTTGTTTACTAGCTGCTCTACTTGGCCCTAGTAGATTTCAAGGCCCTGATTTTATGTTGTTGAATGGTCAGTATTTAAAAATTTTAATTCCTCTTCTCTTTCACAATTATTAGTTATATTCACTTGGATTCGGAGTGGAGGTGATATAATAACTTATAGGACAAGACTTGCTTCACCCTAGCTCTTATTCTTACTTTTATATTAAACAGAACCATAAAAAATTGTCTGGGTGCAGTGGCCCATGCCTGTAATCCTATCCATCTGGGAGGCCAAGGCTGGAGGATCCCTTGAGCTCAGGAGTTCGAGACCAGCTCTGAGCAAGAGAGACTGCGAGACCCTGTCTCAACTAAAAATAGAAAAATTAGCTGAGTGACATGGTGTATGCCTGTAGTCCCAGCTACTTGGGAGGCTGAGGCAAGAGGATCTCTTGAGCCCAGGAGTTTGAGGTAGCAGTGAGCTATGATGATGTCACTGCACTCTACCCAAGGCAACAGAGCAAGACTCTGTCTCAAAGAAAAAAAAAAAAAAAAGAAAGAATGATAGAGATTGCCATTTTCATAGGTTAAAAGTGATCAAATAATAGCAATGTTATATGGTTAAATCTATTATATTAGTTTTAACTTAGTGATATTATTTTGATCACTTACATTATTAAGTTTCTTAAATACTCTATTTCTTTTCCTCAGATAAAGGCTTGTTTAGTTTGGATCATCTATTGTTGATGAAGCCACTAGATATAGATAGAAGAGGAGGAGATTTATTTCTTGGTCTCTTTCTTTTTGGACAAAGGCTGGACGATCATTACCTTCTTGGTCTGTAGCTGCTCCTCATAGCACTGGTAGCCTCAGCATGGTCATTGTATTAGTCTATTTTTTGTTGCTTATCACAGAATACGTGAAACTGGGTAATTTATAAATAAAAGAAATTTATTTCTGATGGCTATGGAAGCTTGGAAGTACAAGGTTGAGGGGGCCATCAGGTGAGTGCCTTCTTCCTGGTGATGGCTCTGGAGAGTCCTGAGGTGGCACAAAGTATCACATGGCGCGAGGGTTGTGCATGCCACTGTGCTTTCTCAGGTCACTCTTCCTCTTCTTACAAACCTTCTAGTTCCACTCCCATGATAACCCATTAAACCATGAAGCGATTAATCCATTCACCCATGAATTCATTAATCACACCATTGATCCATTCATGATAGCAGAACTTTCATTACCCAATTACTTCTTAAAGCAGAGGACTTCCCAGGGTTGAGCCTATTCCAAAGCCTGAACATCTGACCTCTGGGATCTGCTGTTTTATGTCTCACATCTGCCACCCCTCTGGTCCCATTGGCCCAATCTCAGGCACTCTTTTCTCAACTGGTTTCAATAGCCTTGTAAAATGCTTCATTGAATTCAGAGAAAGAAGGACTATTTTCCTGAATAATAACATCTCTCAGGGTGAGATAGTTAATTTGAGACGTCAGTGTGGCTGGTCCACAGTGCTCAGCTATGTAGTTAAAAATTATTCTGGATATTTCTGTGAGAGTGTTTTTGGATGAGATTAATATTTAAATTGGTGGGTTTTTAGTAAAGCAGATTGCCCTCCATTATTTGAGTGGGCCTTATCCAGTCAGTTGATAGCCTGAATAGAACAAAAGACTGACCTCCCTTGAGCAAGAAGGAATTTGGCAGGAGACTGCCATTGCACTTGAACTGCAACATTGACTCCTTCCTGGGTCTTCAGCCTGATGGCCTTTGGACTTGAACTGTAGCACTGGTTCTTCTCTGGGTCTCTAGTGTACAGTCCCATCTTGTGGATTTTGGTATTTCTAGCCTCTATTAATATGTATGCACATATACACACACATATCTTATTGGTTCTGTTTCTCTGGAGAACCCTGACTAATGCACAGAGGATGAAAACTAATGTTTATTTAGTGCAGGATGTGTGTCAGGCATTCTATACATATTAACTCAGAATCCCCAGACAACTCTTGGAAATAACAGAAATCCAAAGAGGTTAAGGAACTTGCCCCAAAGCACTAGCGAATGACAGAACCTGGTTTGAATTAAGGTGTGTGTCATTCTGAAGTGCCTTTAAGTACATGACCCTGCAAGAAAAAGATGCATTTGGTAAGTGAATACATCCTGAGTTCCTGCAATGCCCTAATAACATCATGAAGCCATAACCCTTTCTTTTATTAAGGACCATACTACTGTCTCCTTTTCTCGCTTCCCTAGGGAACAACTATCTTTTTTTTCCCTTGGCGTTGTTGTTGACTTGCATCCATTCTTCCTCCTAGTAGAACCCTAATTTCTTTGAGGATTTACCTCTCTACCACTGTGTATATTCATGTCGGGAGAGAATTTCAGGTCCATCCATACCTCCAACAACGAAACTTTGAAGGGCCGGACCAATTCTTTCTCAGTGAAACTTTGAAGGGCCAGACCAATTCTCTCTCACTTCTTGGAAATGCTAATAGGTGAACTTATGATCTCAATTCCACTAATTAGAGGCTTCCTTCCAAGACTTTGAAGTTTAAGGAAGTGTTGCAAGAACATGGAAGATTGCCAAAGATCTTTCATGGAAGCAACAGCTATTCCGGCTTTAAGGTGGTTATTGCCTTCTGCTTCTTCATTCCTTGTTCTCCAGAGTTCCCTTGGTTTCTTTCCCATACCAAGTCTGGTCCCCATCCTTGATGTCTTTTCCGATGAACCCCAGTATCCTTCCAATAAACTCCCTTTTGTTTATGTTAGTCAGAGTCAGTTTCTGTTGCTTTTAAGCAAGGGATGTAGTGATGAAGAGTCCAAGGGAAGGTGAGACACCAAGGATGATATCCTGTGATGATATGGATAGGCGAGTTATCACCCACAGTCATCTGGGGAAAAAATCTCAGTAAAAGATTAAGTTTGGGAGTTTAGAATAGTTTTTCCCATGAAATGGTATAATAGGTATGAGGAATTCCAGCAGAGTAGGGAGACTCCTTCTGATGGCATTGAATAAATAAAAGCAAAAGAATGATAGGTCCAAGATATTAAAGTATCATTTAAAAAACAGATGTAAACTCAGGTACTTCTTGTGAATATGTTGAAAGAATCTCCTATATCTTGTGCATACTGAACGTAGAGAGCCAAGAACCAAATTCAGTGTTTAATCACCAGTTGAATTCGGGGTTATATCAGTCAGAGTTATATCAGTCAGGATGGGCTGGGCTATGCTGTGGTAACAAAATAACTTCACAATCTCAGTGGCTTAAAACAATAAGGGCTGTGTGTCTATTGTACTGCATACCCATTGCAGGCTATTTGGCAGTTCTGCTCTGCATCATACTATTCCAGAAACCCAGGCTGATGCTTCAGTGAGTATCTGGAGCATTGCTGACCATTGTGGCAGAGGGAAGGAAAGAAATTGTGATAAATTGTGCACTGACTCTTAAAACTGCTAAAGGGAAGTGAGATATATCAGTGAGAGATATCATTTTGGTCATATGTCTTTGGCTAAAGCAAGTCATATGGGCTTTCATAATTTCCAGGGAGACAACGAATCTGAGGTACAATTCTGCCCAGTATGAAAGCTAAAAATACTTGGCAGACAGCACTGATAAGCACTAACGGCTTATTGAATTTGTCAGTGTGGTTCACATACTAGAGATTCTATATGAAATAGATGAGCTGGGTTGATTGTAATAGTTTTTGTGTGTGTGTTGGTTAACACGTATATACAAATTGACACATGAAAATGCCTTTAGCCTCTTCAACAAACACCTGAAATATATATTGAAGGAAGCACGGATATCTTTAAAACATTTGTTTAAAACACTTATCTCTAGGCCAGAAATTCTTCATTTAAAATGAGTAGCATCATAGGAGTAGCAGAGACCAAGCCAGACCATAATAGGCGGTCGTGTTGGCATGATTATCAGACTGGTCTGCCTGGAAGAGCTACCTGGCTATGCCTAATTAATTATGGATGAGTTCCCTAGGGAGAAAAATGGGAGTAGAACATCATAAAACAATACCAAAACTCTAGGTCTAGTAAACGGAGGTCTTAAACCGTGAAAAAAAGAGTAATGATCAGAGCTCTTAGCCAATTCTCAAACTTAGTTGTTTGCACTATTAGACCCCCTTGAATGAAGGGAAGGCCAGGCAACCTTGATGCAGATTCTTCTGTAATGCTAAAAGTGCATCTGGGAAATGTCAAGATGTTCCCACCAAAGGGAAAGTGACCTACTGTACTTTGGGCCTTGTACCACTAAGAGTCTAATACTTGCTATGCCTTGGAAGGAGCATATACCCACTTGAGGTATCCTGCTTTGGCCATTTACCAGGTAACTGGAAAGGCTACCAGTTTTGATTGAGGCCCATAGCAAGAGAAGATGCCCTGGGTGAAGCATAACTCACTACTGAGCTATCAGTAACATATGCTCCTGGCTGGAACAGACCTAAGAGTGAAAGGAAGGAATGAATGGGAATGAGTGGGTTATAAACAATGTAAGATGGTATAAGCAATTACATGTGCATATAATTTTTGTCTGGAAACAGAAATCTCTCTATATTGGAAGAAAATGTTCTCTAATAATTTTTATTTCAGAAAATAGTGACTTTTTTCAAAAGAAGATAAACAAATGGCCAATAAACATATGAAAAAATACTCACTAATCATCAGGGAAATGCAAACTAAAACCATAATGAGATATCGCCTTACCCCAGTTAGAAGGGCTTTTATTAAAAAGTCTAAAACCAATAGATGCTGGTTGGATGCAGAGAATAAGGAATGCTTATACACTGTTGGTGGGACTGCAAATAGTGTAACCTCTATGGAAAACTCAAATAACTTGATTCCTCCAAAGAATTATGGAGATTCCTCGAAGAACTAAAAGCAGACCTACCATTTGATCCAGCAATTCCACTACTGAGTATTTGTCCAAAGGAAATGAAGTCATTTTTATCAAAAAGACACCTGCACTTGAATGTTTATTGTAGCATGATTCACAATTGCAAAGATGTGGAATCAACCCAAGTGCCCATCAATTCACGAGTGGATTAATTAAATGTGGTATATGTATACTATGAAATACTACTCAGCCATGAAGGATGAATTTAGGTCTTTTGCAACAATTTGGATGGAACTGAAAACCATTATCCTAAGTGAAGTATCTCAAGAATGAGAAAAAACACACCACGTGTACTTGCTATTAAGTTGGAACTAACCAATGAGCACACATGTACACAGAGGGAAGTAAAACTCAGTGGAAATCAAGCAAGGTGGATGGGAGAGGAAGGGTGGGCTAAAACCTACTATGGGTATAATAAACACTTTAAATGATGGGCACACTTATAACCCTGACTCAAGCAATCTGTGTAACCAAAAGCATTTGTAGCCCCATTATATTTTGAAATAAAAAAACAAACAAAACAAAAATTGTGACCTTAATTCCTAAAATTTCCCCAATCAATGGAGAATTGGAGCCATTTGTCTGCTTAATAAAGTAGAAATATTCATTAAAAGCAGAGCCTGAATATCCTTATTTGAACTCTTTGGTACTCCCACAATTGCATGAAACTTTCACACAGAAATTGAGGACACAGAATTGTTTTAGCTTGGCATCTAGTCTCTTTCCAGTTAGTAAATTTTGTTCTTAAATGTGATTTTCAGGTACAGAAATTCCTTTATCTTAAGGTATGACACTCTCAGCATCAGAGCAGATCACCAATGCAGTATACATAGAAATGCCTTTAGATTAATGTTTCACTATCCTTGACTGTCCAGTTTAGTTATTGCTTTAGTTATATTTGAGATTTAACTGAGCTTATTTGTATTTTTCTGAGGTATTATCATCATTTAGGGTTTTTCTAGCTATTATTTATTGAGTCATAGGATATACTTTTGGCTCAATAGGCATTCATTTCCATCTTCTTTTTTATCTTAATGTTTTTGCTTTTTTTTCAGTGAATTATTCCTTATCATCTTTCAAAAAGTAATTTAGGTTATCCTATTATGTGGGGTATACAGGATATATAAGTATAGTATATAATTCTTTAATTAAACATTCATTATGCTTCCATTAAAATGGAAGTAGTAAACATTTTTGTCTCAATATATAGTGATATTTTATCAATATTTATAGTGAAAGGTAATGAGGAATCTATCAGGCTCAATCATAGAAATGTTACTGGAGAAAAATGGTAGGATTTCTGAGACAGATTATTTTAAGGAAAGTTAATCTGGGCTTTTTGTTTTTGTTTTGTTTTGCTTTGCTTTGAAGAGACAATGATCATAAGTATCTGAGGGAATAAAAGTACGTTGTTGATGTGTGGGTGTTTTGTGAACATGCTTCACTTGGATTCTCTCCTCTATGTTTCATTCCGCTTCTTGGAATTCTACTCACTTATGAAAAGACTGAATTCCTAAGAGCTATTTTGAGAAGGGCAATGAATGGGTGTGGAATGAATCAAAGGTAGTGTAATATGCTTGGCATATAAGTTTGTAAAGACAAAACTTTCATTCTAAACAAATGACCAGGTTTGCCATATAAAGTGGACAACAGATAGTATACTGTCATCAGCAAAGGTTTATTTGCAACATATAAAATACTATGGGAGGCATAAGGGGGATTTATAGAATTTTAAAAAGTAAAACTATATCTAGATAAAATGTGAAAACAATTGCTAAAAGCAGGGCATAGGGCTTTGAATCTGAGGGTGGAAGGAGGGACAGAAGACCTCAGTATGGACTGGCCTCGGGTCAGAGTATCTGAGATAGTCAACTTTTTCTCACTGTGAAGATTAATCTCTTGTTAGCATTTCTTAAGTGTCATTTTATGCAGAAAGTGTTTGTCTCCTCACATTGAGTCACATTCTGTTCTTTGCCGTTTATCCTCTTGGCTTTAGTAAGTTTATTACCTTGGCTTCAGTATTTGCAGGGTCTGGGGATAAGGAAAGGAAACTGAGTGGATGAAGCTATGTGTTTATGTTAATTATTATTATATATTTGAACCTAATTCTGCCATCTTACTTATTTTAAAAAAATGTTATTGCCCTGTTTTCTCTCTGCTTTTCTTTTTTTTTTTTTAGAATACAACCATCATCTTTATTATGTCATAATTACATTATAATCTCAATTGATCAAAAACCCAACTTTCTCATTAAACAAAGTTCTTAATAAGGAGATCAATTTCAAAACAATGGATTTTATCACATAATTAATATATATTAGATATGTGAATTAATATTAAAAAATTATAATGCAGACAAATGACTTGTAATGTTTAGGTGACCACTATTTGAAAACATCAAAGATGAGTCCAACTTCTTATTCTGAATAAATTGTCTTTTTAAATTTTTTTTTTTAATTTTAATTTTAATTTTAATTTTTTTCCTTTTATTTCATCATATTATGGAAGTACAAATATTGTTAGGGTTACAAGTATTGCCCCTGCCCCCTCCCTCCCCCCGATATGTCCAATCCCCTGGTGGTGTGCATCACACACGTTATGGAAGCATACACCCCTTTCCTCTTCCTCACACCTGCCTGCCCACCACCTGTTAAAAAGTTGTTTTTTTTTTTTTTTTTTTTTAGCATTTCGGTTACATTGTATATCTTTGCCTCTACCTAAGAAGGGTTAGAGTTATGCCCTCCCCCTCCAAAATGCTCACCCCATCCCTAAGGTTGGGTCCCCCCACACACACCGAATCTCTGGTGAGCATTGCCACCATTTGAAAACCAAAGTTTAAATCAGTCAGTACCAATTTGATGGCGAGTAGATGTGGAGCCCATTTTCCATGTCTTGTGTCGCCTCACTTTGGATAACGGGCTTAAGCTTAATCCAGGATAGCATAAATGGTGCTAGCTCACTGTCATTTCTTAGGATTGAGTAATATTCCATTGTGAGCATATACCACATTTTAATTATCCATTCGTGAATTGATGGGCACTTGGGTTGTTTTCATGACTGTGCAATAGTGAATTGTGCTGCTATAAACATTCGGGTGCAGATGTCTTTACAATAGAATGTCTTATGCTCTTTTGGGTAGATGCCTAACAATGCTATTGCAGGGTCAAATGGTATTTCTATTTCTAGCTGTTTGAGGTATCTCCAAATTCTTTTCCACAAAGGTTGCACTAATTTGCAGTCCCACCAGCAGTGTAGGAGTGTTCCTGTCTCTCTGCATCCTCGCCAGCATTTGTTGTTTGGGGATTTCTTGATATAGGCCATTCTTACTGGGGTTAGGTGGTATCTCATTGTGGTTTTGATTTACATTTCTCTAATAATTAGAGAAGTTGAGCATTTCTTTATATGTTTGCATGCCATTATTCTGTCTTCTTTGGAGAAGTTTCTTTTCATTTCCGTCACCCATTTCTTGATGGGATTGTTTGATTTTTTCTTGTTAATTTTT
>VSMD01120003.1:0-13319 GCA_008750895.1 Mirza zaza | reverse complement strand
GCTCAAGCCTGTAATCCTAGCTCTCTGGGAGGCCGAGGTGGGCGGATTGTTTGAGCTCAGGAGTTCGAGACCAGCCTGAGCAAGAGCGAGACCCCATCTCTACTATAAATAGAAAGAAATTAATTGGCCAACTAATATATATAGAAAAAATTAGCCGGGCATGGTGGCGCATGCTTGTAGTCCCAGCTACTTGGGAGGCTGAGGCAGCAGGATTGCTTGAGCCCAGGAGTTTGAGGTTGCTGTGAGCTAGGCTGATGCCACGGCACTCACTCTAGCCTGGGCAATAAAAGTGAGACTCTGTCTCAAAAAAAAAAAAAAAAGTTTAATAATTACAAAACCTGATCCAGTTGGTAAAACAGATTGGAAATAGTGGTTATTTCATCCTTTATCCACTATGGTCTGATGAAAAAGTAATGTTTGGGAAAGCTGTTGTGGAAACACTAAAGAGGTTAGATAAGAGCCATGAGGACGCCTAAAGATCTTTGAATATCAAGGCACCTAAAAATAAGTACCTGGATCAAAATCACTTTTCAGTAATGTATCTTTCCTATATAATTTGTTTATATGTTCTGTGTATATAAACTTTAC
Source organism: Mirza zaza (assembly GCA_008750895.1). NCBI lineage: Eukaryota > Metazoa > Chordata > Mammalia > Primates > Cheirogaleidae > Mirza > Mirza zaza. The sequence goes on along the minus strand of VSMD01120003.1, from coordinate 12,731 downwards.
TGTGTATTCTCTTGTAAACTGTAAATTACACAGAGAATCCTTGCCAGATATGCAATGAGCAAGTAGAATGTGATGTTCCTTTGGGATTTATTGTTTCAGAGTTGACAAAATAAAGAGCATGTGGCTTTGAGTGTTGCTATCAATGATACTTGCCTGTATTTGTGAATATGTACGAACCAACATGTACAGTTCACTTATGTGAAGTTTCAGTGTATGACTCCAATTCAGTATTGAAGCAAGCTGATGTTTCTTTGAATCACTGCTTTATTATTTTTTTTCATTAGGAAAAGATTGCAATAGTGTCTTGTTATACTGGCTTTACTATAAATAAAATGTCACATTTGGCATTTTGACACTTGCCATTGTATATATTGAGCAAAAAGGCAGCTGTTGATTTTTAATATAGATCTGTTCAACTAGGGATCATATGCTATAGATAGAGATTAAGCAGGAGTAAAGAAAAATGCAGTTGGGTGGGTCAAATAAGAGAAAAGAGGAACAAAATTTCACTAGCTCTCCCCATTTGCAATATATCCACATTAAGTTGTTTACCTGGAACGTTATTGGGTCTGCTTTTAGCTACAATAATAGAAGTTCTTTCAAAAACAGGCCATGTTCAGGTCAGTTCTGCTGACCAGTCCACTGACTTCCAAAGGCAAGAAAAATTTAAGGCCTCTTAGACTATCAAAGATGTGACCATTTCATTTATAAAATACCATTAGTTTGATAAGATAAATCTTTAATTTGCTATGAATATTCCTTATATCTTCCCATAAGTAGATCCTATACCACTGGACTTCATTCCAGACTGTCTCACAATAAATTCTATTGAAGTATTTGTGATCTGTGAGGAGCCTGTACTGAATATTCAGAGGGATTATATTTAGGCAAATGAAAAAAACATTTTATCCTTGAGGTACTTGTACTCTGGGAAAATAAAATTATATACATATGACCAGGTGGTCAGAGAGGTGGTGGAATTTGAGCTTAACAACTGATACATTTAATAACAAGGATTTAAGTAATGAGGAAAACTTGGGCAGTATTTGTCTTTGAAGATGGAGTGACGTGAGTAAAGGTAGAGAGAAGACAGAGAAGTTTCCGTTCCAGCCCATTTCTCTACATTGCTGCTAAATTTATCTTTTTAAACAACAAATAGAATAATGGTAAATACTTACATAGCATTTACTTTGCAACGACATTCTTTTTGGGGCACTTGCCATATGTTAATTCAATTCCCACAACATCCCTGTATAATAAGTGCTGCTATTAGCCCCACAGAGATACAGAGAAGTTAAGTAACTTGCCCAAAGTCACGCAGCTGATCCTGGCTCTTAACCACTGTATGTTCTTGTACCAGAAACCATCAGTGACTTTTCATCTTCCACAGAACAAAAGGCACTCAAGGATTTTTACAGTATGGCTCCAACTTACTTTCCAACCTTAGACTCTGCCTTACCTGCTTGGATCAACATTTTTTTTTTATTTTAGCGTATTATGGGGGTACAAGTGTTAAGGTTATTTATATTGCCCATGCTCCCCTCCCCCTGGATCAACATTCTGTCCCCTTTTGTCTGCCTTTCTATTTCCTAAATCTGTGTTCTCATCTCTAAGTCTTTCCTTGTGTTGTTTATTCTCAACCTGAAATACCCTTTCCCTATTCCCAGTCCCTGTTTTATCAGTATCCTACCCATCTTCTAAGCATATTTCAATTGCCTTCTTTATAAACACCTTTTTTGATCCCTTCCTAAAGTGATTTTTTCCCCCTTGGTAACGCCTTGCACATTTCATAGTAGCATATCTGTGTCGTAGTTATTCGTGTGGTACTTGCTTTATGTTCTAGCATAATTTTTTTTCTAGTATAGATTTTTTAAGTTCCTTGAGAACAGGAGATATGATTTATCTTTGCACCTTAGGTAAGCTTCATGTGACAGGAAAGAAGTGATGTTGTTGACACTGAGATTTTGAACTTGGGCAAGGGAATAGAATTGGGAATTTCGGAGAGTGAGGTGGTTGTAAAATCGAGGAGTCTGATTTAGACATATTCTGGTTTGAGGCAAGAGTACAATGTGCAAGCGAGAGGGACTAGAGCTCAGGAGACAGAAATATGTGGCATTCTCAGTCTTCCTTTTCACAAGTATGATACTTAATATTGTGTTATATATCAAATTATTGTTCAGTAGCTGCATATCCTCAGAATTCAGTCTTAATTTTTTTGAGATGTATCAGTGGTTTTCATTTGGAAAATGAGGTCCAGCTACTGTATAGTCTTTCCCAACTTTAATATTATAAGATGAAAGGTAATTTGTAGGTTGATTGGTTGATCCTCTGGGTCAGTACAGAAGTTAGGTTTCTAGGCTAGCTTATAAGACCATGTTGTAGTTGAAATATTTACTTCTGCAACAACAATAAAATAGTAGAAAGCAATATAGTTGCTTTACTAATATCATTTTTAAAAGACAAAAAGGAATGAGAGGGTAGCTTATTTTTCCAATTCTTTATCTGTTTGACTTCAAACCTTATAACATTCCTCCTATGTGATACAGGTGTTTCACTGAGACTCTTCTTATATTTTAGGGTTTTTTTTGGGGGGGTGGTAGGGAGCTTACAAATTGCCCTATCAGCAAAAGAAAAGAAAGGAATTATTGTAGAGAATGTATGTTTTAAGAGATTTCATGAAGTGAAATAACTGGAGGTAGAATTAACTCAGTGGAGATGAGGCATGCATGTGCCTGCGATATGTGTAGTGTGTTATGGTGGGGATGGACCTGGGGGAGATGAGGAACTTGTAATGGGTAAGTGATCTCTCTTTTGAAGAAGCAAGATGATAACAGAAGAGGTTGGATCCAGTGCTCCTTGTTGAGCCCATGGGAGGGGCTGTCAGTGTGGGCTAATATGATTGCTGTTTGTTGAGGGGGGCCCCATGGTTGGGTGGAGTAAGGAGAAAAATAGTATTTTATATGCCAGTTTGCATATGATACAATGAAAATTGAATTTTTTTTTACTTTTTATTTTTTTTAATTATTTTTATTTTAGCCTATTATGGAGGTACAAGTGTTAAGGTTACATATATTGCCCATGCCTCCCTCCCCCCTTGAGTAAGAGCTTCAAGCATGTCTATCCCCCAAACGTTGCACATCTTACTCGTTGTGGTTGTATATACCCAGAAAATTGAATATTTTTTTAACTTGAAGAGTACCTATATTGAAATCTGAGTTCTAATTCTGGCTTTGCTATACATGTTTTGTTTATGTTTAAAAAATTACCTAAATTCTTATTCTTTATTCTCCCCAACTAAAAATAGTTCCTGTCCCTACTTCATCCTAATGAATCCTATCTCTTAGTTTAAAATAAAAGTGACTGTATACGATATCTTGAATTCTTAGAAAAATATTCTATTTAGGAAGTTATAGTTAAAAGAGAATGGGGATTGCAATCAGAACTCAATTCAAATTCTGGCTCTGCCATTTATCAGCTGCATGGCTTTGGGCATGTTAGTTGGCCTCCTTGAGCTTTAGGTTTTTTTTGTTTTGTTTTGGTTTTTTGAGACAGAGTTTCACTTTGTTGCTCAGGCTACAGTGAGTGCCATGGCGTCAACCTAGCTCACAGCAACCTCAAACTCCTGGACTCAAGAGATCTTACTGCCTCAGCCTCCTGAGTAGCTGGGACTACAGGCATGTGCCACCATGCCCAGCTAATTTTTTGTATGTATATTTTTAGTTGGTCAATTAATTTCTTTCTATTTATAGTAGACACGGGGCCTCGCTCTTGCTCAGGCTGGTTTCGAACTCCTGATCTGGAGCGATCCGCCCTCCTCGGCCTCCCAGAGTGCTAGGATTACAGGCGTGAGCTACCACGCTTGGCCAAGCTTTAGTTTTTTTCATCTGCAAATGGGGATAACACCTCTTACCTTGAAGGGTGGTTGTAAGAGTTAAAGTTAATATACCTGAAACATCTACCACAGTACAGGCACATATGGTAATTGTTGCTATTAAGCAACTAAATGGATTAATCTCATATCACATTTGATACATAGGATATAAATATTGCAATTGATTATTTGCCCACTATACGGTCACTGAAATCAATCTGCCGTTGTTAAAGTAGGATATATCATTGTGTTATACTTGGCTATCCATGCTTCTTTTTTTTTTTTTTTTAAGAGACAGGCTCTCTGTCACCTAAGTTGGAGTGCAGTGACATCATCATAGCATCATAGCTCACTTCAGTCTTAAACTCCTAGGCTCAAGAAATCTTCCTGCCTCAGCCTCCCGAGTAGCTGAGACTACAAGTGCCACCATGCTTGGCTAATTTTTCTCATTTTTTGTAGAGACAAGGTCTCCCTATATTGCTTATGCCGTTCTCAAACTCCTGGATTCAAGGGATCCTCCCATGTTGCCCTCTGGAAGTGCTGGGATTACAAGTGTGGGCCACTGCCCCTGGCCATATCATTTTTACGCTATATGCTGTAACTATGCCCCTGATACTTGGCTTGCTACCTTCTTCTACCTTAGGGCACTAAGAAAAAAGAGTACCAGGTGGCCTATCCAAATGTTTATTTGCTAGTGCTTTTCTATATATCAAAAGTAACATGTATTGGGAGATTTTTCAGTATTGATGAAGCCCTGCCATTAGCATTCTGTCAACCTTCTTATGCCAGCTGACATTTGCTAAGTGGATTACAGATGTAGTCTGTGGTCCTAGGGTAGATTTCCTCCAACTGGCTAAGTATGTAAACCATGACCCTAACTAACATCATTAGTTGAGGTTAGTAACTGTTAATGGATTGAACGTTTGTGGTTTCCCCCTTTAAATTCACGTGTTGAAATCCTAACCCCACCTTCACCCTGTATGATGTCATTAGGCGGTGGGGCCTTTGGGAGGTGATTAGAAAGAGGTCTAGCACTCTTTCTGCCATGTGGGGCTACAACCCAGAAGAAAGCCCTCACCAGAACCTGACCGTGCTGGCACCCTGATCTCAGACTTCCAGTCTCTAGAACTGTAAGAAATGATTTTTTATTGCTTATAAACCACCCAGTCTTCTATGGTTCTTTATTACAGCAGCTCAAATGGACTAAGACAGTACCCAAGTATGGATAAAGGCTTCTAAAGTAAAGGATGATTGATAATCACAGGTAGCCCATAAAATAATTTGTGGTGTTGTCCTATTTTTTTTCTTATTATGAAACATAAAATGTGAAACTCCTTATATTTTTTTATCCTGTAGGTAATATACTTTGAGAGTTTAATTAAAATTTTTTAAAAGTCACGTACGAAACCATAGCAATGAATCATATTTAAAACAAACGTGGACAGTCACATATCAGCGTCTTAGCTCACCTTTTGGACTCCCACTCTAGATATGGTATAGTGGATTAGGATTAGAAGACAAACTTTTTTGTTGACGTGTTGCTGATACAGGAACAATCTTGGGAACTTTAGAGAACTATTTCTATTATCTGCCTACTTCGTAACCATTTAGAATCACACCAGTAGCTATGTGAAGATGTCTGCTTTAAGTGGAATACCTGCATTTAAGATTTAATTATCCTTTATTGTGGCATCTCCATAGTTATCAGGGATGTTAGGTACATTATGGGTTTCTCCTGTTCTGTGCTATTTCTTTTATTTATTTTTTTGCCTCTGTAAGTTGTTAGGTAGTGCCTTTGTTCACCTAGAATTAACTAAAATATGGTATCTCTTATCCATCACCACCTGCTGCCGTCTGCCCTTCCTCTTCAGGAGCCCGCTGTGGTAGCTCCCCAGCTTGACCATTCAAGCAACTCATACCCAGATGAAAAAGTCCACAGAGTGCAAATGTCATCAGCCATTCCACATGGCAGTTCCCACTGACTTTACCCCATAGCTCACTGCTGTGCTCAGCTCATGTTTCTCTGAGCTCGGGGCTTTACTGAGTTTTTTGGGAAAATTCATCCACTTCTCTAATAAAGGCCATTTTTTTACTGTATTAATGTAGACTATGGAGGCATTTAACTCCTTTTTTGTGAAACTATTTTCCTTTGTATACATTACAGAAATTCTTTTTTTTTTTTTTTTGAGACAGAGTCTCGCTTTGTTTCCCAGGCTAGAGTGAGTGCCATGGCGTCAGCCTAGCTCACAGCAACCTCAAACTCCTGGGCTCAAGCAATCCTGCTACCTCAGCCTCCTGAGTAGCTGGGACTACAGGCATGCGCCACCATGCCGGGCTAATTTTTTCTATCTATATTAGTTGGCCAATTAATTTCTTTCTATTTATAGTAGAGACGGGGTCTCACTCTTGCTCAGGATGGTTTGGAACTCCTGACCTCAAGCAATCTGCCCGCCTTGGCCTCCCAGAGTGCCAGGATTACAGGCATGAGCCACCGCGCCCAACCTTATTACAGAAATTCTTTAGCGATTCTGTTTTGTTGATGGTATCCTTGTCATTTTCCTGTGTTGTTATAGGATTTTTATTTTTTTAAGAAACTCAGTTAATCTAATAAAAGGACTTTAACACTGTTTTACATTCTTAATTCTGATAAAAGCACTTTTTCAAATTAATATGATTTGCCAATTTTGCTTCCTTTTAAAATTATTTGAACTCCTGGACCTAGATCTTTTTGACTATTTCTATTGTATATTATATAAAATTACAGATTGGTCATCCATGTTTGGTCATTTCAGTGGGATTTGGAGAAAGAGGGAAAGTAAATTGACTCACTTCGCTTCCCAGGGATGTTTAATAAATGTTAATTGAATGAAATCAGTGATTGGGCAGGGCAGTTGATTTGGCCTAAATATCAGTAGTAGTTACAAATATCTATAAGAGATTTAGTCTATATTTGATTATTATCTTTGAAATTTTTATTAAGAATGCAAAAGTTATGGCCAGGCACGGTGACTCACACCTGTAATCCTAGCACCCTGGGAGGCCAAGGCAGAAGGATCACTTGAGATCAGGAGTTTGAGACCATTTTGAGCAAGAGCAAGACCCCGTCTCTACTAAAAATAGAAAAAATTAGCCAGGTGTGTGGTGGCACGTGCCTGTAGTTGGAGTTACTCGGGAGGCTGAGGCAGAAGGATTGCTTGAGCCCAGGAGTTTGAGGTTGCTGTGAGCTAGGGTGATGTCACAACACTCTAGCGTGGGAAACACAGCAAGACTATCTCAAAAAAAAAGGAAAAGTTATGTTATAGTAATTTTCTTAAGGTCACACATTGCTTAGATAAGCCAAAAAAGATGTAAGTTTTATGGCTCCCATTTATGGCAGGAACATATGTGTGATCAGTTAGAATATAGAAGGATGTTGTAGTTAAGTGGCTAATATTAATAGCATATACTCTAGAGCCTGGATTCAAGTTCTACTTGTGCCACTTTCTAGTAGCATGATCTTTGGCAACATACCTCAGAGGTCTATTTGAAAATTAAAATGTTCACATATATAAAAAGTATAAATAAAATATATAAAATAATAATATATAAAAGTATATTAAGTGCTTGGAGGTCAGGTGTGGTGCATCATAGCCAAGGTGGGAGGATCATTTGAGACCAGGAGTTCGAGACCAGCCCGAGCAAGAGTGAGATCTTGTCTCTATAAAAAAATAAAATTAAAAAATTAGCCGGAGTCCCAGCTACTGGGGAGGCTGAGGCAGGAGGATTGCTTGAGCCCAGGAGTTGGAGGTTGCTGTGAGCTATGATGACGACACTGCACTCTACTCCAGGCAATAGAGTGAGACTCTGTCTCAAAAAAACCAAAAGCTTGGTACATAGTGCTGTGTGTCCTCCAAAATTAATGGGACTAACTTGTGATGATTCTTACCTATAATATTTTCATTAGCCATAAGCAACTATCTTAAAATTGATCATAAGTACTATGCACTGTTAAATTGTAGATGTAAATGTTACTATCACTGGTATATAGAGTCTAGCCATGGAGAATGAGCCAAAATTTACCTTATGTGAAGAATAGTACCACTACTACAAGGAAGTGGGAAGAGTAATCTTTGAACTATGTACAGTCACGAAATTACATAGTTAAATTAAAAAATAATGAAAAGTAGGCCGGGTGCGGTGGCTCACGCCTGTAATCCTAGCATTCTGGGAGGTGGAGGCAGGCGGATTGCTTGAGGTCAGGAGTTCAGAACCAGCCTGAGCAAGAGCAAGATCCCGTCTCTACTATAAATAGAAAGAAATTAATTGGCCAACTAATATATATAGAAAAAATTAGTTGGGCATGGTGGCACATGCCTGTAGTCCCAGCTACTTGGGAGGCTGAGGCAGCAGGATTGCTTGAGCCCAGGAGTTTGAGGTTGCTGTGAGCTAGGCTGATGCCACGGCACTCACTCTAGCCTGGGCAACAAAGTGAGACTCTGTCTCAAAAAAATAAAACAATGAAAAGTAAATTCTAATATGCATATAAATTGAAATCAATGGGTATAACTGTATATCATATTGATACTGTAACTGTCAAAGAACAGAATTAACTCAAGTAACTTTTGAACATATTATTAGAACTCTTACTGTGCTCTCTTAATGGGATATAGCATAAGGACAGAAACAACTGCAAAGAAATACTGAACTTAGTAGGTAGCAAACCCCCTACAATAGTTCTGCGGGGCAAATGTCCCCATTTTGCTGAGGAAGAAGCATGTTTAGTGAGGGGAATGATTTACCTGGCATTAAATGATGCCAGTTTCATTATCCCACACTGATATATATATATATATATTTTTTTTTTTTTTTCATTTGAGTCCTGTGCTGCCACCCTGGTTTGTTTAGTACCTCCCTTTTATTGAAATCATCTGTAATTATTGGTCAGAAGCACATTTTCAACATCTTCCTAACATTTTGAATCTCCTTTCCTCCAAGAATTTGTTTCCATGTAATCATGCCTAGTTCTTTTAAAATCTGCCTTCCTAAAGGGTATATGACTCTATCCACTCTTTTCTTTACAAATTCTAAGATGACCTGAGAGCTTTTTTTCCTAAATTCTCATTCCTCCAGATTTACTAATAACTGGTTTCCTGAGTTTTAGCTAGTGTCACAGTCTGTGTTGATAACTAAGCCTGGAAGTTGTATATGTATAAGCTACATTTTTAAACACATTAATCTATTTGTGATTTAAGTATCTTAGGGTGATTTGGTGGTGAGACATGTAGGGGGAGAGTGGTAAAGAATGGAATTGTTGGACCTGCATTTTTTACATAAAATAGTAGAAACAAGTATTACTTTATAAACTGTAATTTTTGAAATGATTCATTCATTAAAGAAGGCAAATAAATATAGCAATGAAACTAGGACATAATAACTGGTTGCTAAATGAACTCTATGTCCTTTAAAAAGGGGATGATTAAAGAAGAAAATATGTAAATAACTTGGGTACACAAGCTGCTATTTGAAATTTTGCTGAGTAAAAATGATGGGAGGAATTAAACTCTTCAGGAATTTAGTTGGTTCTTGTTTAAAATACTTTGTGTAGTAAATCTCCAAACATTTTTAAAAATTATAGCATTTAAAGACTTGATTCTTCTTAATTAGGAGAATGAAAATGGAATTCTGTTTTTTAAATCACTCCTGAACTGTCTTTACAGTGTGTGGCTTTATACAAAATCTAATTTAATATAATATACCAGAGAAAGAGTCAAGAAGATCTAGGTCCAGAATTTCAGTATAGTTTTAAAAGGAAGTAAGGTTGGCAGTCATTAAAAGGAAGTAAGGTTGGCAGTCATTTGAAAAAGTGTTTTTTATTAGAATTAAGAATGTGAAATAGTGTTACAGTCCTTTTATTAGATTAACTGTGCTTCTAAACACATGGATAAAATTATTTTAGTATTGTCTGTCCAAAATAACTTTATGAGGAATGTGCCACTTATCTGTGGAAATCAGTGTTTATGAGACATCTTTGTTGATGTTTCTAAAGTTTTAACTCTCTGGACCAGGAGTGGGAAACCTTTTCATGTTGGAAGGCTGCATTAATTTAGCTTTAATCAAATAAAGCTGCATTCAAGAAACTTCAATTAGATATACTTAAAAATGTGCATTATTTTATAAAAATCTAACTATGTCCTTAATAATTTCAAAAAATAGAAACTATTGGTTAATTTTAAAGTTAACTAACCTTTTAATAACTTTGTTGTGTATGCTTTTTGTTGGAAAGCATGTGACTATTGGTTTGCAGCATGGAGCTTTGTGGTTTCAGTTGATCCTCTAGATCTGCAGTCCCCAACTGGTGTACTGCAGACCGGTATTGGTCTGTGGCCTGTTAGGAACTGGGCCACATAACAAGAGGTGAGCAGTGGGTGAGCAAGTGAAGCTTCATCTGTATTTACAGCCACTCCCCATCACTCGCCTTCCCTGCACACACACTGGTCCATGGAAAAATTGTCTTCCATGAAACTAGATCCTGGTGCCAAAAAGGTTGAGGACTGCTCCTTTAGGTGGGTATCAGTCATTTGCGACCTTAAGGGCGTCTTGATTTGGGTTAGGTAGGAGAATGTAGATTGGCAGCAATAAGTGGTTGTAAAGCAAGAAAGCATTTTTCAGGCATGTTGCCAAAGGCATGGTTACTCTACTGCATTTTTCCATATTTCAATTGGATCTTTCTTAGCATCAAACAATGACTTTAAAATGTCATCTACTGAGAGCTCAGTCAGTTCCATCTGTAGTTCTTTAGGTGTCTGGGTGATATCAACTAGGTGAGGCTGAAATGCTAATTTGACTGTGATGTCATGATTCTCAAAGTCAGCAAACCTTTCATTGTGTTCTCCAATTAATGGGTCTATAACAGCTGCATATTCTTTAAATGATTTGCATATATCATCCTGCTCCTCAGTGACATTTGCCAACTGGGGAAAATGTTCATCCAAAATTTCCGTTTGAAGAAGTGTTTTGAAAAAAGATAGCCTTTTTCAAAATGCTTGGATTTTTTTTTTTTTTTTTTTGAGACAGAGTCTCTCTTTGTTGCCCAGGCTAGAGTGAGTGCTGTGGCGTCAGCCTAGCTCACAGCAACCTCAAATTCCTGAGCTCGAGCAATCCTGCTGCCTCAGCCTCCCGAGTAGCTGGGACTACAGGCATGCGCCACCATGCCCGGCTAATTTTTTTTTTATATATATATTAGTTGGCCAATTAATTTCTCTCTATTTTTATAGTAGAGATGGGGTCTCGCTCAGGCTGGTTTTGAACTCCTGACCTTGAGCAATCCGCCCACCTCGGCCTCCCAGAGTGCTAGGATTACAGGCATGAGCCACCGCGCCCGGCCCAATGCTTGGATTTTTTGCCACATATCATATATAGACTTAGTTTTACCTTGCAAAGAAATACTCAGATTGTTTTGATTTACCATAATATCACACAGAAATGCTGCATTCCTATAGAAATTTTCTTTCAATAATTGACATTGTCGATTCTGTTCTTCATAAAACTTAACTATCTGTTCTCACAGAGATAAAATTTTGGCTAGGCCGGGTGCGGTGGCTCAAGCCTGTAATCCTAGCTCTCTGGGAGGCCGAGGTGGGCGGATCGTTTGAGCTCAGGAGTTCGAGACCAGCCTGAGCAAGAGCGAGACCCCATCTCTACTATAAATAGAAAGAAATTAATTGGCCAACTAAAATATATATATAGAAAAAATTAGCCGGGCATGGTGGCGCATGCCTGTAGTCCCAGCTACTTGGGAGGCTGAGGCAGAAGGATGGCTTGAGCCCAGGAGTTTGAGGTTGCTGTGAACTAGGCTGACGCCATGGCACTCACTCTAGCCTGGGCAATAAAGTGAGACTCTGTCTCAAAAAAAAAAAAAAAAAAAAAAATTTTGGCTAACACCTGTCCCTGTGATAGCCAACACACTTTAGAATGATATGGCAAATCCACACTGAATACCTCATCTTCAACTTTAATATGTTACAAAACTGATGCTGCGTTGTTGCATTTGCATGAATATAGTTAACAATATTTATAACTTGTTGCAAAGTGTCACTTAAAATAGTAGCTTTAACACAGAGAGTTTGCTGATGGAAGATACAATGAAAAGAAATGAGAGCATCTGGATCTGTTAATATTTTTTATCTGTGCAACAAACCCTTCATATTTTCCTGTCATGGAAGGTACACCATCTGTACATACACTCACAAAACGTACCAAATTCAGTCCAACTTCACTACATTTATCTTGAAAGTTGTTGAAGGTATCTATTCCCTGTGTTCTATCTACAAGAGTGCCAAAAGCAAATCATGCTTCATAGCAAAGAAAATCTTCTGTTGTGACCTAAGTGAAGTATAAAACCTGTGCTGAGGCTGGGTGTGGTGAGTCATGCCTATAATTCTAGCATTCTGGGAGGCCAAGGTGAGAGATTCACTTGAGCTCAGGAGTTCGAGACCAGCCTGAGCAAGAGTGAGACCCCATCTCTACCAAAAAAAAAAAAACAACAAATAGAAATTAGCTGGACAAGCCCGGGTGCGGTGGCTCAAGCCTGTAATCCTAGCTCTCTGGGAGGCCGAGGTGGGCGGATCGTTTGAGCTCAGGAGTTCGAGACCAGCCTGAGCAAGAGCGAGACCCCATCTCTACTATAAATAGAAAGAAATTAATTGGCCAACTAAAATATATATAGAAAAAATTAGCTGGGCATGGTGGCGCATGCCTGTAGTCCCAGCTACTTGGGAGGCTGAGGCAGCAGGATTGCTTGAGCCCAGGAGTTTGAGGTTGCTGTGAGCTAGGCTGACGCCATGGCACTCACTCTAGCCTGGGCAATAAAGTGAAACTCTGT